>JADRCC010576929.1:4920-17164 GCA_019843855.1 Hylomyscus alleni
CACACACTGATGTGCACATACATAAACAAATGTATTACACTTTAGGATGCATGTGTCTCCACACACACACACACACACACACACACACACACACTGATGTGCACATACATAAACAAATGTATTACACTTTAGGATGCATGTGTCTACACACACACACACACACACACACACTGATGTGCACATACATAAACAAATGTATTACACTTTAGGACGCATGTGTCTACACACACACACACACACACACACACACACACACCTACCTATGCCTTACATGTACATATACCTTATGATCACATTGTTATTTGTGAAAGCACACAGCCTGGGTATGGTGGGTATGGAGGGGACAGAGGTGAACACTAATTTCCGATGACTGTATAACAAGGTGCCATCAGCTGGTGACCTACACAGCATCCATCTTGGCTTTTAAGGTCAGGACAGAACGTTTGGCACACAATGTCTCACATGTGATGTCCACCCTCCATTCCCAACTGGAGACCCCCTTTCAGGGGACTCAGATTCTGGCAGAGTTCAATCCCTTGAGGTTGTTCGGCTGCCATGACTCCTCTGCCTGGATGCTCAGGACACCTGACCCGTTGTGCCCAAATCTCTGCCTATTTCTCCTAAATTTTGGAGATGGCAATCCTGGCTGGGGACAAGCCCACCACTCAGCATCTCAGATTTCAGCTCCTCTGCCCCCATGGGATGAGTGAGGACCAGCCAAGACTCATTGGGGCAAAGCCCTTCCAAGAGCTTCCACTTCACTCTCCCTCTTCTACTTAGCTTCCCATGCCCCAGTTTTCCCAGCTTCGAAATGAGGAATGCAGGGCCCACATAGCTCTGCAGGAGCATGTGCGAGGTGGTCAGCCTGGCTCTGAGAAGGAACTAAACGGTCTTTTCACAGACATCCATGTTGTAGGTGGAATCCAACACATAGTCAAGCCAGGCCCCTGAGGCTTCTAGGGCACACAAAGCCCTGTCGATCCAGGGCTGCACCACTGTATCATTCAAGTAACTGAGCATCCAAAATCACCGCCTCCCCGTAGGTCATGAGGTGCTTTCTTCAGGCTGTGACCATAGATTCAGTTCCTCATGGCCATGAATGCCCCCATAAGGGCTCCCTTCCTTCACACCCACCCTCAAAGCCCTCCTCTTACAGGAAGTCCTCCATAGGCATCTGTTCTGTTTCTCCTAGACTAGTCACTGGGTTAGCTGAGGGTGGGTGTGTGGGCCTGGGTGAAGGTGGAGGAGACCAGAGGCTGCCATGGGAGCCTAGCTTCCCCTTCTCCAGCCCCTCACTTCTATATCCTAGAGTAAGCGTGCCATGTAGGGTTAGAGAAGGCAGTGTAGGCAATGGCTCCCTGGGCCCCGAGGAGCCTTCCTTCCTTCTTCCTGGATTCTTAAGGCCCCTTCGCCCTCTTGAAGTCAAGAACAGGCTTGAACCATGAGTGAGTAAATGGGGGGGGGCTCCTTCCCTTTCCACCCAGAGCTCCAGACTCTGCATGAAGTGGTCATTTAGAAACTCCAAGAGGGGGCTGGAGAGATGGCTCAGTGGTGAAGAGCACTACCTGCTCTTCCAGAGGTCCTGAGTTCAGTTCCCAGCAACCACATGGTGGCTCACAACCATCTGTAACGGGATCTGACGCCCTCTACTGGGGTGTCTGAAGAGAGTGACAGTATACTTGAACATTAAATAAATAAATCTGAGAGAGAGAGAGAGAGAGAGAGAGAGAGAGAGAGAGAGAGAGAGAAACAGAGAGAGAGAGAAAGAGAGAGAGAGAGAGAGAGCCAGCCCAAGAGGAATCCTGACAGAGCCATCACATGGGAGAGCTCAGTCCGACCCTGCAGTGGCCTCAGAATCACCCAGTGTGACTGCCCAGCCCCACCCTTCAGCCAAGCCCTGGCAGTACCATCTGTAGGATGGGAACCACTCCAGGGTCAGGGGACGGAAGCCAAGGTGTGCTGGGTGGATTCACATCACCTGTCTCAACAAGGCCCTTGGGTGTGGCTGCAAGCCTGGCAGACAGATTCCCAAGCATTGTCTTGTTGGTTTCTGCCTATGAGCACCAAACCCATGTTTATATGCCGATTTCAAATACCCATAAAAGCAACTGGTATGATAGAGTCAACCCTCTTCCTCACGGTCAGCTAAACAAGGTCACCCTGGGTCTGTTCCCTGCCAGGCAAACACGTTAAGGTGGTCCTTTAGACAGTTGGAGGTCTCTAGGAAAGTTCCAGGTAAGTTCATGACGCTCTCCCATTATCCACCCCACTCCCCACAGTGGCACGTTTGCACATCAGTAATGAAGTTCATGGTTCATTTGGATTTTCTAGTTTCCCTGACACTCATTTTCTGCTCCAGGATCCACTGAGTGACATTTGGTCATCACATCCTTTTAGACACTTCTCGGTGTGACATTCTCCACTTGGCTTTGCTCACAGTGTGCAACTCCTGGTAAGGGGTTTGCAGAGCAACCTTCCACTGGGGGGTGCTGTTGGATCTGGGTGGTGGTTGGCGAGGGGGGTGGGGGGAGGGAGGGGGAGATAGCCCTCAGAGGCAAGTGTCTTCGACTGTTAGCTTCACTATCAAATTGATCAGATTTGGAGTCATGCAGGAGACGCATTCCTACATCTGTACACAAAAGAGGTTTCCAGAGAGGTTTCATTGAAGAAGGGATACCTGCACTGGGTGTTGGAAACACTGTGCCACGGACTAGGCCTCCAGATTGAAGGGGTGAGGGGAGGAGGATATAGACTTGGCACCAGCCTTCGTCTCTTTCTGCAGACACAGTGACAGCCACCTCATGCTCCTGTCCCCACACCTCCCTATCATGAAAGACCACACCCACAAAATGTGAGCCCAGAGGCACATGTTCTCCCATAACTTGCCTTTTGTCAAGTATTTGGTCACAACCTGAGGAGCAACTACTAAAGCCTCCTTCTCATCCTGGCCATACACCATGAGCACAGTGTTTAGCGGCTGGGCGTCATGTCTCCATCAAGTTTCAGGCTATCAGTCTGACCAGCAGTGCATTTCCACATTAGCACCCTTGGGTGACTCCGCCCAGGTGGAGTCAGGCATTACTGGCCCAGTTGCCCCCTTTTATTCCTGGTTGCTGTAATCACTCCAGCACACTCTCTTACCTGGCTTCTGCCTACCTGCTTGTGGGATTCCTAAGCTCTGGGTACTATGAGCCCTCTGTTCTGCACGGTGCAGTTCCTGTAGTCCCTTCACGCTGGATTTGTGAGCGTGTGTTTCAGATGTGAATTCCAGCAAGGAGGTGTCTGGACTCTAGTAGGGCAATGTTGGCCTTTGGAAGAAAGGCCTTCGACACAGGTCTGTGGGGTTCCCATCTTCTCCCGGAGGGCAGGGCAGCGGCTGTCTTAGAACAGTGAAGTGATGGTGAGTAGCCCAAGCTTTTCTTGTCAGGGCAAGGACTTGAAGCCTGGCGGGCTAAAAGAACAGGTGGGTATCTCGTCTCCCTCAGATTGCCACGCTAAGGAACAGCCTGCCGAGGGTCACAGGCCGGCTTCAGGTGAATACAAGTCCCCAGGAGAGTGGCAGCCCCAAACAGCAGAAGTCCTGAAGGAGCCACTTTTGAACCTCTGCCGAGTCTTAGGAACGGCAAGAGCCTGGCTGCCAGAGCTTCTGCCTGGACAGCTCTCCGGGTCTGAAGAGTCTCCAGAAGCGTGTGCGGTGGTGGTGCTTAGCAGAGGGTGCAGCCTGTGGCCTCCAGCTCCTCCATAGCTGCCGATGAGTTCGTATCACACAGCCTGTCCTGGTTGGGTTTTTGCCAGTCATGGAGTGCACCTGGTCATCTCAGCCAATCCCCCATGGGAATAGCTCTGTCCACACCAACAGAGCCCTGTACACAACACCACGAAGCCTTTCATTACAGAGCACCTTATTATACAGCCATGACTGGGGAGGTGGTACCAGCCTGCCTGTCTGGCCAGAGAAAGCATTAGCATAATAGACTGCCTCTGCATAATGAAGAGACAAGAGCTCCCACAGCTGAGGGGCAAGAGCAGGCAGAGAGTCCCTGGGGTGGGAAAGCTGGGATTAGCCTAACCAGACTGGCGGACAGGAGGAAGGAGGAGCAAACCTGAAGCTTAGCCCTTACCTCATCTACAGATGCTCAGGGCTCAATATTGTCCCCCTAAAACCCCGAAATGTTGCCTCAGAACGTGACCTTTCTGGGAAAGAAGCTCATTGCACATGGAGCTATCCATGTGAAATTAAAATGAAGCCTGCGAGGATACAGCACCATCTCTCATGGGACAGCATCTTTATGGACACGGACATGCCTGGAGAAGATGCTGAGTAAGGGGTCCCATTTGAAGGTCCGCTCCGAGAAACATCAAAGACAGGTGGCCATGCCCACAGAAATGAGGCTCAGACAGATTGTCCCTTCAGAAGGAGACAGACACCCGTCCCTTGGCCTGGCTCCTCCCTCTCCCAGACAGAATGCATTGCTATTGCTCAAAGCACCCTAAACTGGCCATGGAGTCCCCAGGACATAAGCAAGGTAAGCGTGGAAAGTGGATGTTGGGATTCTAGACAATGTTGTTTAGATTTGCACACTGGTCCACCCCTATCTGATGACACAAGGTTTCAGTGACAAATGGGGAAACTGAGGCATTGATACCAGAAGAGATTTCACTCCTAACACTCAAAAATCCATGGTGGGGCTGGGCCAGGATCTTCCGCTCCTCTTCCTTCCCCTCCTCCAAGCCCCATCCTGCTCTTCATTTGTCCAGAAGGACAGGTCCCCACTATCTGGAAGAAGTGCTGAGTCCGGCAACCTGCACCAACAGGGAGACACCCAGACCTCACCCTGAGTGAGGAGCCCAAACAATTGGCATGGACCAGGCAGCCATGGGACAGCTGCTGGATAGGTGACAGAGACGATCCAGGGCCTCCATGGTATGGGAACATGAGCTGAGTGGGCGGGCCAGGCCGTGGGGGCTGTATGCAGGCAGGAGCAGCACCCACACAGAGGCCCGGCACTCTGCACGGGCCAGCATGTGGTAGTCAGGTGGCCGAATGGCAGTGCCTAGCTGGACTCACTGTCTACTGTGGAGACTCCAGACAAGGCCCCAGTGATGAGGCCAGATACTGCACATGGCCCAGCCCAGCACTTCAGCTCCTGCCATACTGAATGCCCAAGGACCTGCCATTCAGGTTTTAATTACAGAAAACAGGGCACATTATCAACAGCTTGCTTCACATGAAAACGAGGAACCATTTGCTGAAGCCCATCCTACTAAGCATAGCCCGGGGCCATCAATACCCTGGGAGTCACTCAGGCCGCAAATGGAGCCTTTCAGCCCTCCACAAAGGCTGGTACTCAGGTAGAAGCTTTTTTCATCTCTGTGTGCGTGTCTCCATGAGAAATGGCAGTTTAACACAATGTAAAGTGGGCTCTATTGTTGCTTGCTTTTCCTTGACAGGCTGGAGCCATAGCCCCTGAGCCCTCCTCTCCCCTCCGCACCCAGCATGCTCTTTCCAGGGGCCAGGCAGGCCTGCTGTGGTTTGGGTATGGTTTACACCCCGACATTCATATACTGGGAGCACTGCCCCCAGGGTGGGGAGCTGGGAGGCAATAGAACCTCTAGGTGGAAGCGCTTGGGATCAGGGCTCCCTTGGAAGGGACCGGTGCAGTCCTCCTCGGGCCCTTGGAGTTCTTCAGAAAGGGCTGCTTAAGAACAAGTGAATTCTGCCCTCTCCCTTCCTCCCAACCTCTTCCTTTCACCTGTTCACTCTGTCTCATCCTGAGATGTCTCCTCCCTTGCACACAAAGCATCCATAAGCCATCCCTGCCACAAGGTGCCCATCAGAGTTTGAGACGATGGCAGCCTTATGCCTCTGAACCTCCAGAGCTGGGAGCTAATGGTCTCTTTTCTTCACAAAGTGTCCAGCCTTGGGCATTTTGTCACAGTGGCAAAATATGGGCTGATGCGAGGTCCCATCCAAATGTAAGAGCCGCTGCATGAGACCCAGGCTGGAAGCTGACAAAATGCAGAGTTTCACAGAAACCCCTGCAGACTCTGGACGAATGTCTCTCCTTCCTCAGTGCTCAGCTACTCAGCAACCTCACTAGCCTCAGGGAAAGCCAGGTTGTCACAGGGCCTGGAGTACAGCCAGCCTCCTTGGAGCCTCCTGGGAACTGCTTATACATCCTGTACTTGGCACAACTTGATGCAAAGATCGAAAGGTCAGGCAAGATTATGGACATTCTGGGAGTCAGGCATGTCCAGGGCTCCAAGGAAACACTTGTGTTCTCACTGTGTCAGGGAAATAGACTCTGGGGACCTGTGTCTCCTCCTCCAAGAGCAGGCATAGGACTTGTCTGTCTCTGTCCAGGACACACGTAGGGCCAACTCTGCATTTTGGAGCATCAAGAATGTCTGTGGAGTGTTGGAGAGATGGCTCAGTGGTTAGGAGGACTGTCTGCTCTTCCAGAGGTCCTGAGTTCAATTCCCAGCAACCACATGGTGGCTGTACATGGGATCCACAACCATCTGTAATGGGATCCGATGCCCTTTTCTGGTGTGTCTGAAGAATGTCTGTGGAACTAATGAATGAACTAATGAATGAATGAGTGGACAAATGAATGAATGAATGAATGAATGAATGAATGAATGAATGAGATGGGCAACAGGATAATGAAAGATGAGAGCCTACCCTCCCTGTCTCCTACTGCCCTCCTAGAGGACAGAACAGGACAGGAGAAGGTAAGGACTTGGAAAGGACCAGACACTGGTCTCGGTGCGGTTGTTCACACACCGTTTGCATGGGTAAGAGAGTTTGATTAATTAGTTCTCAGGAATCACGCACAACATGTAGGACTAGGGGTGAAACAAGTCCCCAAGAAGCCCCTTTCTGCTGATGTCAGCGTGAGGAGAGCAGCAGTCACAGAGGGACCAGGAACCCAATCGCTGGCTTGATGCAATTGTTTGCCTGCCTGCAGAGTGAGCTCTCATCTGATGTAAGACCCCTGACATTAACTTCCTGCCAGGCAGTGGGAGTGGGGTTGAGCATCCTAGGGCCTGGGGCAAAGGGCTGCTCATTAATCCTTGCCAGCCTGCACCCACAACACAGAGCTGATGCAGTTCTCCAGGAGCCTGGTCAGTTCTTGAGAAAGGGCTGTTCTAAATGAGCAAGTCTGAGCCGAGGAAACCGGGGACCAGCCCCTAACTTGTCTCAGGGCATCTCTAAGAAGAGCCAGCTACTCTGACCCAAATCTGGAACAGATCTAGATATTGGTGTTGTGATCATAAAAAGAGAAAGAGCTATAAGAATATGTTCTGGCAAGCTGTAGGGAAAGGCAGTGCCTTGGCGGGCCCATGCCGAGGCATCCCTTCCCCCTGAGGGACCAGACACACGCTGGTATAGTATAGAACAGAGTTATTTAGGGCATGGGGAGGGGAGTTAAGAGGGTAGCAGAGGCAGAGAAAGGCAGAGAGGAGAGAAGTGGGGGCCAACCATGACCATGTGGAGAGAGGGGGAAGGGAATGGGGAGAGGGGGAACAAAGGGACAAGAGGCAAGGGAGAGGAGCAGGAGTAAGAGAGAGAGAGAGAGGAGGGGGCAAGCAGCCCCGTTTATAGGGCCAGGCCTACCTGGTCATTGCCAGGTAACTTGGGGAGGAGCACACTTGGCTGCTGCCAGGTATCTGTGGGGGTGGAGTTTAAACAGAATACCAACATTTGACCCAAGAAAATCCTCTGGGGGTAGATACACCATGTCTCACTTCTCCAGGGTATCTCATCTCCTCAGGGATCTTACCTGCTGGGGGTACCTCATCTCAGGGTACTTCATCTCCTCAGGGATCTTACCTCCTCAGGGTACCTCATCTCCTCAGGGATCTCACCTCCTCAGGGTACTTCATCTCAGGGTACTTCATCTCCTCAGGGATCTCACCTCCTCAGGGTACCTCATCTCAGGGTACCTCATCTCCTCAGGGATCTTACCTCCTGGGGATACCTCATCTCAGGGTACCTCATCTCCTCAGGAATCTCACCTCCTCAGGGTACCTCATCTCAGGGTACTTCATCTCTTCAGGGATCTTACCTCCTGGGGGTACCTCATCTCAGGGTATTTCATCTCCTAGGGATCTCACTTCCTTAGTATACCTCATCTCCTCAAGGTATCTCACCCTCTCAGGGTACCTCATCTCCTCAGGGATCTTACCTCCTCAGGGTACCTCATCTCCTCAGGGTACTTCATCTCCTCAGGGATCTCACTTCCTTAGGGTACCTCATCTCCTCAGGGATCTCACCTCCTCTGGGATCTCACCTCCTCAGTGTACCTCATCTCCTCAGGGTACCTCAGCTCCTCATAGCTCTCCAATCTCCTGAGGGCCCAGAGAAGAGCCAGCAAAGTACAGGCACTTTGGTCTTTTCTAGGAGACAGGCACCCTGGGATTAATAGGGTAGGACCTTTGACCTTCCTAGGAGGGTTGATGCCTCTGCTGGCTGCTGAGACACAGCATATTCTACACTGTGTCACTTAGCAAAAGATGTGCCACAGAGTCAACCTAGGTCCAGCAGTGAGAGGAGAACAATCAACCGAGAGTTGGATGAGCCCAGGGCCTCCTACAATATAGCAGGGACTGACTCAAAAGAAAGCCACAGGGAGGCCCAAAGGCAAGCAGACCCATGTCCTTCCTCTTCCTTTCACAGAGGAAGCCTGGCACGCCTGCCTCTCCCCCTACGGGAAGGAAGGAAGTGTCTTCATAAAATATTGATTGGCTCGCACAAGCCTTGGGTTGTGAGGACCAAAGGATGGAGGAGCCTTTGCATGTAAATTAGATTTGCTTGGCACATCCTTAACCCTCTCCTGTCCTGGCACCTGGGACATGTCTATGGATCTCCGTACAGTCAGGTACACTGCAGGCACTGGGCAGCCTCAGGATTTAGGAAGCATAAGGAACAGCATTTGTCCTTCGTCAGACTCCCCAGAGTCCTCCTGGGTTCCTTTTGGCCTCCAAGCGCTTGCCTGGATGTTCTTCCACAGGGTCCAGAGACACCTTGAGGCAGTGTACCACCCCCATGGGCATGTTCTCCAACTCAAGATCATGTAAGCCTGATTTTGGCCACCAGCTGCTGGCTAACCCATCTGGAAAGGCGCTGGCTCTAAAGCTCTCAGGAGCTTTGGCTTGATTCTTGCATGTTCTAACACTTGCCATGCTGGGACAGCAGGGACCTTCTGACCCCGCTCCTTCATCCAGTGCTCTGTGCGAAGAGACTCAGGAGAAGCAGACAGAGCAAGCACCCAGTGAACTTGATTTCCACATTTGTAAAGTCAGAAGTGATTGTATCTGCACCTAGGGTTGTGATTAGGAAATGAAATGGAGCCGCATGTGGCTAGCATGGTGCCTGGCAGACACCTCTACAGAGACAGCATCTCCTTATCATGCACAGTGGGAGGGAGGGGTCATGAGCGAGTGAACAAATGGACAAGGAGCTCACAGTCAAGAATGAGTGTGACTGAACGGGGAAGAGACTGGGTGGCCAGGTGGCCTTGCAGGGAACCAGCCATCCTGCAGGGGTTAGCACTTCTTCCAGAGCCTTGATCTCTGCATCTAGTCAGACTCTACTTCCCACAACTGTCTCTGGCTGCACACTCTGGGTCTCTGCAGGTACCATCTTATCTATCCCAAACCCCTGCTGGGCCCTGGCTATCACTGGGACTTGAGAAGTGGAGCCCTGGGTGGGCTTCCCATCAGGCTCCCAATCTCCATCCACTCACCAAACTCTTCTGAGAGCTCCAGCTGATGCGGCAATGTCTCCCCTCCTTCCTCCCTTCTCCTCTTTACATCCCCTTGTCTACACTAGAAGGAACCTGGCGATTCTTCTAGACATGGCATGCTTACTGGGGAGCTTTGAAACCAAGCTAAGGATGGAGTTAGTATGTACCCAGAGGCACACAGTATGTACCTTCATGCGCACATTCAAATATATACAAGTATGCAGTGCCCACATACGTGCATATAGGTATATAAATACATGCATGGAAGTGCACAGGAACACAATGAAAACAGGCATGTATACTGGACATGTGTCACACAAGTCCCCTGTCTTAGTTAGCATGATTATCGCTATGATGAAACGCCATGACCATAGCAACTTGGGGACAAAGGGTTTATTTGGCTTACACTTCCACATCACTGTTCATCATAGAGAGAAGTCAGGATAAGAACTCAAGCAGAGCAGAAACCCAGAGGCAGGAGCTGGTGCAGAGGCCATGGAGGGTGCTGCTGCAGGAGCTGGTGCAGAGGCCATGGAGGGTGCTGCTGCTTACTGACTTGCTCCTCATGGCTTGCTCAGCCTAATTTTTTTTTTTATAAAACCCAGGACCACCTACCCAGGGACAGCACCACCCACAGTGGGCTAAGCCCTCTCCCATCAATCACTAATTAAGAAAATGCCCTACAGATCTGCCTACAACCTGATCTCTTGGAGGTATTTTCTTAATTGAGGCCCCTTCCTCTTAGATGACTTTAGTTTGTGTCAAGTTGACATAAAAGGATCTAACACCTTTGTTCTTTTTGTGACAACATGTCATCCTTTCTTCTGTGGGGCAACAATGTCGCCCAGCCCTGACAGAGTGGCAAGGCGCACTCTCTGGCCCATCCTAGCAATACAGGTTGGAAGCACATCCAAAAACAACATTGTTGTTCATGGTGGTGGTTCCTAGGGAGGAAAATAAAAGGCAAGTCTGGTGGTACCCTGGCTTGCTGCCTTGGGATCTGAAGTAGCAGTTGCTCCCTGAGGTGACCCAGTGCTTGAGCACTTGAGGGAAACATGCAGAAAGGGGAAGCTGCATAGAGAGATGGCTCCAGACTCTGAATGGAGGAGTATTGATGGGGGCACCCATGGGAAGAGGAGCCAGGGTATAGGCGATGCAGCTGAGGACAGCAGTCTCTACAGCCCTGGGCACAGAGACCGGGTAGGGGACAGCTCAGGCCTGGAGCATGAGCCCCAACTCTGCAGATATCACAGCCATGAGTCTGAGAGCTCAGAGGCCCGTGTCAGAGGCAGAGGAACAGAACTCATCTGATTGAAAGGCTGCTCCTGCCCCAACTGTCAGAGCTTACACGCAAGCTGCTAAAAGAGTGCTAAGTGAAAATAATTGTCCCAGAACAAAATAACCAGCAGCAAGTGATACGAGAGTCAGCGTCTGGCAGTCTGCTGAAGCCACCAGACATGAAGAAACGGGAACACACAGGTCAAAGGAGAACAAAAGGCAGTCCATAGAGAGGGACCGAGAATCACCACAGTCACAGACAAACACTGTCCACATTGTTGGAAAGGTAGGCAAAGGTGACCACCCTAAGAACGAGGAGGACGCTGGGAAGGATTGTTACACAGCTCCCCCTAGTGGACGGCATTCACTGTGGTGGTGAGTGTGCTAGGGTCATGGGGGCCTGCAAATAGATACTACAGAAGAAAAGATTAGTGAATGGGAAGGTGTCGGCAGAGAACATTTCGGTGGTGGAACACAGGGGAAAGGGCGACCTGTGGAGTTAACGTCTGTATAGACGTCCTCAGGGTGGGGACCTTAGAAACACAGTGGCTGGATTGTTTCCAGAAAGCTGGAAAAGCCCCAAGAAGAGAAGCATGAAGCAGGAGCGTATAGCCTGGTTGCTCATAAGCATCAGTATGGGGCTATATTGGTCACCTTTCTATTCCTGTGATGAAACATCATGGACCAGGCAACCTATAGGAGGGTTTGTTTGAGGCTTGCAGTTCTAGAGATATAGGAGTCTCTGACTATCATGGCGAGAAGCATGGTATCAGGCAGGCAGTCATGGCGCTGGAGCAGTAGTTGAGAGCTCACATCTCAATCCATGAGCCTGAGGCAGAGACGGGGGACATGAGTCTTTGAGACTTCAAAGCCATCTCCCATCAACATACCTCCTCCAACATGGCCACATCCCCAATTCTGCCCAAATAGTTTCACCAACTAGGGAGCAAAGACTCAAATATATGAGCCTATGGGAGCCATTCTCATTCATACCACCACAAAGAGGAAACAGTAAAACCAGGCACAGACAAAAACAAACTGCTGACCAGGAATATAAGTCGGTGACAGAGGACTTGCCTAGTGAGTGCAGGCCCGAAGTTCAATCCCCAGCACCACAGGAAAAATTCTGTGTTTAAAAATACACTGCATACATGAAAATATCCATAAATGATGCTAAATTTCTTAATAGTGGTGAGAAACATCTTTAAAGTATG
>JADRCC010576930.1:0-19924 GCA_019843855.1 Hylomyscus alleni
CAACCTCTGAACTCTCAAAAAATTTTTATTTATTCGTATAGAAGCAGAAAGTATCCGAAGAGACCTGAACCACTCTTTAGTCTTATATGCTGTCCCTAGATGTGACTACTCATTCACTTAATATCTGTACCATGAACAATGCAGCCACTGAGACAATGGTTAACAGTTATCTGCAGTGAGCACACATGAAAGCCTGGGATCAAGTCTCCACACTATATTTACATGGCATGGTGGCCGGCACACATCTGTAGTGCTAGAACTCAGAAAATAGAAGCAAGGGGGTTCAGAGCTAAAGGTCACCCTAAGCTATGTAGTGACTCCAAGGCTAGCCTATCTACATTTCTAAAAAATAAAATAAAACCCTCTTTTAGAGGTCTGTACACAGGTAGGGAAGAGAAATCTTTAAGTCTTCTTCAAAAATAAATTGTTTTTAGTCAAAACTATTACATCACATTTTCTCTGTGTGTCCAAATTAAGATGCTAAAATTTCACATGGTGGTTATTCAAGTTTTGAAGAGGAAAAATGCCATAGACTCTTTCTGTCATCTCTTTCACGGTATTACCTGAAACCTTCTGCCCCATCTCTCCTTTTATTAGACATAAGCCCCACATTAATCCTAGCCTACAAATTTCAGTCCCATTACCTCCATTTCCTTGACATCTAAACAGATTTTCTCCAAACATGTCAAATGTACATTAAAGAGCTGTTGCTATCCTTTACCTAACTATGACATCCTCTTTCTAGATTCCTAATAGTTTTGTTCAGTGGCTATGAAATACTAGCACAATGCTTTTCATTCTGAAACACTAGCACAATGCTTTTCATTCTGTACTCCAAGACTGGTTGACAGGTTACTTGATCTATCGATTGGTTTGTGCTGAGCTAGCACTATATTAGAAACAAATCCTGTGAGAACCAAAAAAAAGAGTTTTAAATCTACCTGCCCCTACACTCATACTGCACGAATGAAAAAACTGAGGCCGGAAATGGCTTTCTCCAGGCAATAGAGCTAGGAAGCAGCACAAGTGATCCAGGCCCTTGTTGTCCCACAGCTAAACAGGTGCTGCCTCCACGGTACCATTCCATCACGTTGGCATGGTCCCCGTCCCCATGATCATCTTCCACTATTCTCAAGTGTTCTTCATTCCTGTCCCCTTGAGCAACCACCTGGCTTGCTGGAGATTGGTTATAATGCTTTGATTCAATCAGAAATCTGCGTGTCCAAATGCTAAAGGTGTTTGTCCCCAATTTTTTTTTTTTTGATTGATCAATAAAGATGCCAGTGGCCAATGGCTGGGCAAAGGAAGACGGGGGGGACCCTTAGGGCCTAGGACGCAGGGAGGAGGAGAAGAAATCACCACAAAGCGGTGGGCTATAAGGTGGATGTAAGAGCTGTAGGAGATAAAGCCAAGCAGCCATGTGAGATTACAGGTTAGTGGCCACTGGCGGAGGGTTAGAAGTGCGACCCTTGGAGGTATGCATGCGCACCTGCGTGTGTGTGTTTTCAGTTCTCAAATTCAGATATCCAGATAGCTCCAGGGCTGATGTGCGCATGCGCGTGTGGCTGCTGGCCAGGAACCAAAGTGGTGTAGCTAAAAACTACACTGGCTCCCATCTCAAAAGCTTTCCCTTAATCAATCAACAGCCAGTCAATGATGCCAGCATAGGTGGCTAAACCTGCACTCTAGATTTCTTCTAAAAAGTGTAGAGAGGACTACCTGCTGAGAAATAGACCACTGTCACACCAGAGACCCCACATCACCATAACAGAAGAGGCAGCTGAGACGTACCTGACCTTAATTTGCTTGTCTAACCTTGGTGGACGTTAGGAAAGAAAATTACAGTTGCCCCTGTTCCTATTGTTTCTGTTGGTTAGGTTTTTTTTGTTGTTTTTTTTGTTTTTTGTTTTTTAAGACCAACCTTGTTTCTGTGTAACCCTGGCTGTCCTGGAACTTGCTGTATAGACCACACTCACTGACCTTGACCTCAGAGATTTGCTTTCCTCTGCCTCATAAATCCCGAGATTAAAAGAGTGGGTCACTAACACTTGGCTGCTCTTTCTATCCACTGGTTTCCTATCAACCAGTTGCAGGCAGAACCGTAAAAAAAAACTTTATGTTCATATTGAGTAGACTTTTTTCTCATTAATTTATTTATTTGCTTTGTATCTCGATTGCAGCACCTCCCTCCTCTCATACAGCCTCTCCCCCACTCTCCTCCACTTCTCCTCTGAGAAGGGGGTGTTCCGCCCCCCACCCAGGTACCAACCCACCCTCACGCATCAAGGAGAACTTGTTCTTATACCTGTTCCCTTGAGCCTCCCGACTCAGAAGTCTTTCTTCAGTTAATTAGTGATTAATTCAGCTAATCAGATGCCACCACAGGCCACCAAATCTACACTTGGAGATTCCTTCTAGAAAGTGGTGTAGAGGATTACTGGCTACCTGTCATCAAAACATACAGTACAACTGTGGTGTGGGTATAAAATGTAACCCCAAAAGCTCAGTAGATCCAGGCACTGACAGGTGACCTTGAGGGCTCTGACCTTTCACTGGAACGTTCGGGGTGGGCACTTCCAACTTGAAGGACTCTTCTTGGCAGGCCACAGAAGCTTTCAGAGTAGGGGTCTACATGGGGGAAGGAGGTTACCAGAGGCAAGTGCAGCTACAACTCGTTCTGGGACCTTCTCCATCTTTCTCTCCACTTCCTAGGAACCAGCAGTTGAGCAGCCCTTCTCCACCATCATGTTCGACCCAGACACAGCCAGCATTGACCAAAACCTTCCAAAGTAAGCTCTCCTCCTTTAAGTTGTGTTTGTGGTATATTTGTGTGACCATGATGACAAACGCGATACCATAGCGTGTATAGCGGACGGGAAAACAATGCGTGATGTGTGCAGATGACTTAAAATGCAACCAGAGAACCACATGGGTTACCTGTAAATAATAAGCTCTTTGATAAGACATTTGGCTGAGCATCCTCAAGCAGTGGTACCTAGAGGCCCACTGGAGTACTCCTCTGTAGATATAGAAGGATGGCTATGCCATTTATATAGAACCAACTAACCCCTGTCCACATAAAATGTACAAGTACTTGGGAACCCCCTATTGAGGCAGCTGTATGGTTTCCCCATGGAGAGCAAGAGAGGACTGTGGCATCCTCTGGAAGTGGGGAGGAAGGGCGGTGAGGAAGAACTGAAATTGGTCATCCCAGGGAGGCCCCTTAGCAAAGCATGGGAAGTCTGAGGCCACTCGAGGTCATTACAGCGCATGCACTGCAATCCATCCACCTCATACATCCACCCACCCCAACATTAAAATCATGACACTTACCACATGATCTGGGTGAGCTTCGTGACTCTTTATGTTTTATAGAAACAGGCTGTGGGCCCAGGAAGTTGATCTGTAACTGCCAAGTTCTCCCATTATGGCAGCTATTATTTTTTTTTTTTTAATGACAGACACCACTGAGAAGATTTCATCTTATTTAAAAAAAAAAAAATCTATCAATGGGTAAAGGACGATTTCAGGGAACAAGCTTGAACTGTAACTCTTCCAGGGGAAAGAAAAACAAAGCAAAATAGAAACACTCAGTTTATTGCCCCCCCACCCCCGGTCTTTTGTGTCTCTAATCTCAAAACAAAGGTTAGGATTAAAAAAAAAACGTGGGTATGAAAACAGCCCAAAGTTTTTTGGCTCTAAAGTCTAATGAAGACAAGAGTTTAAAAAAAAAAAATCTCCCTGACTTTTGAGAAGACAGAGTCCTTCAAAATCCTTGGAAATGTAAAATACTAAAAATACTAAATTGAAAAGGTCCTCTGTTGGGGGACCTTTATTGTATGCTGGTTTCTTGGGTTCCCCAATGCCAGGAGCCTGCTCTTTAAAGGCACTCAGGTGGGTTTTCTCTCAACACCAACACTCATATCAATGGTCTCAATTTGCTCGTGCCTGCAATTCAAAATCAAAATCAGGAACCAACACCCTGGACTAAGTACAGGAAATGAGCATTAAAACAGAATAATTGGCTCTTAGGAGATGACAAATATTTCTTCTTTTATAGCTGCTCTTTTTTCCGTGTGTGTGTGTGTGTGTGTGTGTGTGTGTGTGTGTGTGTGTGTGTGCGCGCGCGCGCGCGCGCAAAACCATAATCAAAGATCTAAAAGATAGCTGTTCCAAAAGAAAGGACCAACCTGAAAACAAAACAAGATGAAGAAACTCGAGCAAATGTGAGTCCTTGGAAACAGCTGTCAGGTTATTTTTCCTTTTCCTTTCAAGATGGTGAGGATCGGAATTCAGGACCTCGAGTTGCTAAAACAAGTGCTGGGCCACCGAGCTACATACATTCCATTCTACAAATGGCAACTTTACCGAGCTCTTTCACTGCATTCAAAAATGTCCCCCGCCAAGCCAAGGCATGGCCTTTTGAAAATAAAGCTTAAGCAGGCCAGCTCACCCCTCTTGCGTGTAAATCACAGCCTTCCCCTCTGCAGATGGGTTACTCAGGCTTTTCCTCTTCTAAAATATTCAGACAGTAATTCTTACCTCGGAAGACAGCTGTCGGGAATTCAGAAAAATTATGTGAAATCGTGCCATGGGTTAGGTGCTTTAACGTTCTTTAATGGCACGAACAAGTCTAGCTCTCAGTCCCAATGCTCAAGGCTTCCTGAGCTCCCCAGCCTGCTACGTGGAAAGCACAAACGATATTGAAATGGAAGTCACAGGCCTGATGGTTCTCCAGTCATCAAAATTAATCTCCATGCATTTGGAACCAATTATGGGTTGTTTTTTTTTTCTTTTTGTTTGTTTGTCAGTGAACTGATCTTTAGACTGGATGTGTACTAACATACGGCAGGGATTCACGTTGCCCAGTGTTCTGTAACATTGTGGTAGGATCTGTTATGCAATGCTTGGGGTCCTGCTACCCGTCAGTCTAGCTGGAGCTGAGAGAGGTCCTTTCCACTCAGCTTGCAGGAGATGCTACTGTGCTGGTCCATGGGCCAGGTAGTGAGAATGAGGTTCTAGTTTGAGGACATATTAAAAAGAGACTCACAGAAGTTTGCATTAAAAATTGGGCTGGGGAGACGGCCCAGAAAGCAAAGTGTTTGCCATATAATCTTAAGGAGCTTGAGTTAAAAATCCCCAGGATCCTGGTAAAACCAGACACCATACTAAATGTCTGTGTTCCCAATGCTTTGTCTTCTTTTTTTTAAAACATAGTTTATTTATTTAAAAGTTTATATAAATATAATTAAAATGTTCTCTTAAAAATAAGTATATGGGGAAATAGATACATTAGTTAGCTCTACCTAACCATTCTATATTGTGTACATATAAATATTTTTCATTTTTTTTATTATATTCAACACAACATACATTTTTATATCAGCCATAAAAAGGATGGATATGTTATTAAATGAACATAAAGTCTTTTTGTTTGTTTGTTTTGTTTTTAGTAGAGCTTAAAATCTTGGCTTACTGTGGTACAAACCCAAAATAAGAACAATTTTTAGACATTGGAGTTCATTGTAATAAGGCTGTACTTCAACGTCCCTCACATCACCAAAGAATTTTACCTCCATCATAGCTAAGCTGAGAGTTGACAGTTCTACTGCACCAAGGAATGAATTGTAGGCATGATTTTTGGATACAGATTTCCTGCTATGGTCAAAGCTATTTGACTTGAGTGATTGACTTTATTCTCAGCCCACAGAGAACAGGTTACATTCATTTAAGAAATGGTGTGTGTATTAAGATGGTCTATCCATGAAGTCATTCACCAATTGTTTCAATGAACAATGGTTCTGCTTAGAGGGCAGCACAGACATTAGGTGAGGGTAAGATTCTGGTTCATTGGCTGTGATGATTTTGAAAGACTTTTATCTCAGAAAAAGAGTAACTTATAAGGTCCTCTTCTTCAAAACTGATACAATAATAAATATCAAGCAAAACATTCAGTCTCACTCTTTGTTGTTTTCTTACAAGCCACCTCCCAAGTTAATTGTCTACATTTCTTTCAGCTGTATAATTTTGAAATATGTAAGCTATTCTGAAAACCATAGTATAATGTAAAAACATCAAATAAACAATCCTACTAATAGAGAGGCTGAGATAGGAGAAGCATGATTTCAAGACCATTATGTGGTATATAGCAAGATACTGTCATGTACAAACGGGTAGAAAGTATATATGGATTGTACAATATTGGACCTATTTCTCCAATTACCAAATTAGAGAGTCCACCAGATGATAGTCAACAAATTTCTAATTCCTCGTATTTTTGAATTTCAATCAATTAGGATATGTTGGTAATATTAATTTTCATAATAAGAGATATTAAGGAAAAGTGATTGTTACTTCCTGTTATTTTTGTTGTTAGAGGTGGAATTAGGTTTGTTTGAGTTTGTTGAAAGATTACTTTCTTGCTTCTTCTAGGATGTAGTTTTGCTCCTTATGTTGGTGTTTTCCATCTATTATCCTTTGTAGGGCTGGATTTGTGGAAAGATATTGTGTAAATTTGGTTCGGTCATGGAATATCTTGTTTTCTCCATCTAAGGTAATTGAGAGTTTTGCTGGGTATAATAGCCTGGGCTGGCATTTGTGTTCTCTTAGGGTCTGTATGACATCTGCCCAGGATCTTCTAGCTTTCATAGTCTCTTGTGAGAAGTCTGGTGTAATTCTGATGGACCTGCCTTTATGATACTTGACCTTTTTCTCTTACTGCTTTTAAAATTCTTTGTTTAGTGCATTTGGTGTTTTGATTCTTATGTGTCAGGAGGAATTTCTTTTCTGGTGCAGTCTATTTGGAGATCTGTAGGCTTCTTATATGTTCATGGGCATCTCTTTCTTTAGGTTAGGGAAGTTTTCTTCTATAATTTTGTTGAAGATATTTATTGACCCATTCCCAATGCTTCTATAGTGAGATTAGATGCAAAGACAGGAGAATCCTGTACACTCTGGCAAACAAGAGGCCCCATCTTCATAAGATGAGGAGTGATGCCCCCAAACCATTTTTGTTTATTTTTGTGTTTGTTGTGGCTGCTGCTGGTGGTGGTATGGGCAGCAGCAGGCATTTGTTGAAGTGTTGGTAGTAAGTGTGTGTGGGTGTGGGTATGTGTGTTTTGATTCACACACGCTTTGGATCTATAATGGGCAAGACCACACCTTGACCATGTGTGTGCCTCTTGTCCTCTAAGTCAGAGATTCTCAACCTTCCTGCTGCTGCAACCCTTTAATACAGTTCCTCATGTTGTGGTGACCCTCAACCATAAAATTATTTCCGTTGCTACTTCATAGCTATAATTTTGCTACTGTTTGGATCATGATGTGTTTATAAAAAGATAAAGAGAATAGGGAATATGTTCTAGTGGATATGTAGTGAGGTGTGGGGGAAGGGTATGTCTCAGAGGGCCCATGCCAGGACATCCCTCCCCCCCCCCCAACAAGAGACTAGTCACATGATGGTATGGTATAGAATAGAGTTTATTTAGGGCATGGGGAGGGGAGTTAAGAGGTTAGTAGAGGCAGAGAGGAGTAGAGGAGAAGAAGAGTAGAGGCTGCCCGTGAGCACATGGAGAGAGAAGGGGTAAGGGAATGGAGATGGGGGGGAAGGGACAGAGCGGGAGCAAGAAGGGAGGAGAACAAGAGAGGGAGGAGGGGGCAAGTAGGGTGAGCCCCTACTGGACTGTTGCCAGGTAACTCTGGGGTGGAGTTTAGACAGAATGCTAACAGATCACAATGCAGATAGAGCTGCTTCTTCCTGATGGTCTCAGGTGACCCCATGAAAGGGTTGCTCACCAACCCCCACCCAAAGGAGGGACAGCCACAGGTTGAGAGCCACTGCTGTCGGCTCATATGAAGACACTAAATATGGTTCACTGCACAGCCTGATGGTCTCAGGTGACCCCATGAAAGGGTTGCTCCCTCCCTCCCTTACCACTCACACCCCTTTTCTCAGGTGACTTTCCTGGTCTTGGTCCTTGGAGTCAACTGAGTGCAATTGAACTCGACTGAGTGCAATTTCCCAATAAACCTGCCTTTAATATAATCTAATCTGGCTTAAATTGGTTCATTTCACTGGAGGCGGAGAGATAACCTATCAGGCATGCACCCACCTTTCTCTGCTTTGTACTACAATTTATCTGTTCAGTTTACACGTGGGGAGCAGATGGATAACCCCTATGGGATGGTCAGGGCCCAGGCTTTCCCCCTAACACTTCCAGTAACGATCTTACCATGAAAGAGAGCAGTAGCTTCTTTCCAAGCAAATCATGAACTCGGGAGTGCTATGACTCAGCACAGCCAATTAAACCAACCAGCACCCTGGAGCGGCCTCCTAAACCCTGCTCTTCCCTGAGCTGAACAGCAGCCAGCCGGGACTGTCCTCATTTGCATGCTGAGAATTGCAGTGGTGGGACCCCAGGAAGGCGGAGAGTTCCTGAATAAGAAATGTCACAGCCTGTCTCGAAGCAGACAGCTCTTTTGTGACTACCTTGCCTGCTCCTCTCTTTGCAGGAGACGAGATAAACTTGTCTTTTTCTACTCCGTTCTGTCTCAGGTAAATTCTTACCCACTGATCTCCCTCCACAGGGAGATTGTCTTCTGAACGACCCTGAAAGGTGAAGCAACAGTGGCCATTCAGGTGCGGCACAATCCTCGAAGACTCCGCCCCATCCATGCGTTACCCTCCCCCATACGTGCCCCACCCTCCTCCATCCATGCGCCACGCTCCCCCATACGTGCTCCATGATCCTCTCCGTGTCCACTGCTTTTCTGCTCCGGCTCTTAGAACACTTATCATAAACTCGGTCTCCAAGGGCTCGTTTAGTCCGTCGTCACAGCAGAACAGATAAAGTAAAGCAGCTCATATCATGATAGGCAGAAAGCAGAGAGATAGAGGGATCCTATGGTATGTGTGTGTGTGTGTGGGGGGGTGTTGGGGGGTACAGCCCAAAGACAAGAGCCCTCCAGCTAGGTCACACTTCCTAAGCTCACCAGCTGGAGAGAGGCCTCATCTCAGAGCCTGTGAGTGCCCTCTCCTATGTATATACATCACTATGCACAACTCAGAGGCTGGGCCTGAGAGGCAGAACCCCCTCTCTCTCCCGCTCCCCAACACACACACACACACACACACACAGAGAGACAGAGAGAGACAGAGAGAGACAGAGAGAGAGAGAGACAGACAGAGAGAGAGAGAGAGAGAGAGAGAGAGACTCATGTACTCACACTGCCTCAAGAAAACTAGGCCACACAGATTTCCCAGGCCTGCTATGCACTCTTCAGGCGTCCACGGTGCACAGCCAAGGTTGGGGCAGTGCAGTCCCCTGCTCAGGGACTCCCCTCAAGTTCAGGTGATAGACAACAGTCTCTCTGCCAACAAACAGTGCTTATCTGAGAAACAGCTCAGGTATCCTCCGTATCTAGAACTTGGGTCATGAGAGATCTGGGCCTTTTGAGGTAACTCCTCAGGTTCAACACAAACATAGCCAAAGGCTCTCAGCCGAAGCTGAAGCAACAAGGTTCAGGTGGGATGAAGAGAAGCAGAACTTGGGCTGATGTCAGTGATGGTTCAGTCGGTAAATTCTTCCCATGCAAGTACAAGGAAGGACCTGGGTTTGATCCCCAGAGCCCATGTAAAAGAAGACAGGTGTGGCGGTGTGTGCTTGCAGCACCTGCACTAGGGAGTCAGAGACAGGAGGGTGTCTGTAGTTTTCCAGCCAGCAAGCCTAGCCTAATAGATGAGCCCCAGGCAAAATGAGAGATTTCATTTCAAAAAATACAAGGCAGACAAGACCTCAGAAACCACACCTAAGATTGACCTCTGGCCTCGCAAGCACGCAGTAACTGCTTGAATGTACACACACACACACACACACACACACACTCACACTCACACTCACACTCACACACACACTCCTCCATCTCTCTTAAAGGGCAGGCTTTAAATGCGTCCTGTTCCTTACTTCACTTTTGAGGATACTCATATGCGCACTGAATTTCTCAGAGGGCTTTGCAGGTGGGGACACTATCCCTGCTGTGTGACAGGAAATGAGGAAAAGGGCTGTAGCACTGGCCCTGTGGCTTTAGAAAGCCTCTGGGTCCTACCCAGGTAACAAAAGTTACAAAGGACACCCCCCCCCCCCAGGTGTCAGAGATCCATGGTCCTCTCTCCAAAGTGAAAGGACCTCTTTATTTTACGATAACTGTTCACTTAGCATTGGCTTCAGGAGAACCACAGGAAAACCACCCCAGATATCCAGCCCGTGTTGGGGAACAGGATGGATGGGCTCTGGTTCATCCCAAGGAGGAGGATCACAGAAGGTTTTCAGGAATCGGTGGCGGTGGCAGTGGCGGTGGCGGTGGCAGTGGCGGCACCACCTCCACCTCAGGAAGAAGAATCTCATGCATCTCTCATCTAAGTCATTTGTGAAGAGCAGAGATTTATTTGGTTTGTGGTTACAGGAGCCAGGAAGCCTAAGAATGTGAAGTTGGCATGTAGCCAGAGCCTTTTATGCTGTTTGGTGAAAGCCAAAGAGGGAGGGGACACACTCCCTCAACAATGTCATTGGTCCCTTCATGAAGGTGGGTCTTTCCAGATCCCAGCCTAACTTAACTTAATCCCAACTTAACTCTCTGCTGCTTAATACCTTCCCAATGGCAATCAAATCTCAACTTGACTTTTGGAGAGACCATTCCAGCCACAGTCCACATCCATGACTGCTTCTTCTTCCAGCTCTCTGCAGTCTGTTTCTTGCTAGCTGCTGGGATACGACACAAGATAGCCTTTCTCACTGGGTATGAGGCTCTCCGTCGGATGAGAGTCCGTTCACCATTTACCTCATGGAGGCCACACACAAAGGTTCCTCCGATACCCAACCCGTGCAGGGTAAAGTGCAGACTCCTGAGGACCCAGACTTCAGTGGGAGAAAAAAAGCAGGTCTAGAGAGATGTCCATCTCTCCCCACCACTGAGGTCTTTAATGAGACCTCAGTGCACACTCACCACAGAGCTCTGAAGCTCCTCTCGGAAAATCAGTACTACTTACTCGGAGGGCAACCCTGGCAGCCTCATGCTGCTACAAACCCCAACACTGCCTCTCTTTGGAGCTTTCCCCAGATGATCTGCGTTTTACCCTGATGGTGATGGTGATGAGCCAACTGTATGCCCCATGTAAATAGCTCCCTTCCACAGGATGTCAAGCACGGTCACATACGTCATCTCATATACACTTCCAGCTCACCTGTTAGCTAGTAAAAGTGACCCCACCAGTTGCATAGTACCTACAAAACAGCCCAAGAGGTGGTTCAGTGGCAGGCAATTTGCCTACCTTGTATGAGGCCCTGAGTTCAATCTCTAGCACTGAAAAAAAAAAATCGAAATGAAAGAACAGTTCTCAAATCTTAATAGTGCAAGAACATGATAGCATACCAAGTGTGTTATTAGCACAGTCTGACATTTACAAGTTGTCAAAGCACTTGTGAGCACTCTGCTAAAAACTCCGAATACAACACCCAAGGATGTCGGCCAATCCCACTTTCATATGTGTACAATAAAAAAGAAAGAAAAAAAAACCTTACAGGGACTTAAGACTACCTTTATATTAAAAACAAAGTGACGGCTTCTGAAAAATAGGTAACACTTTACAGATCTGAGAAGTGTTATTCACAGCTTATACCCAAGGCTCGGAAAATGGCTTCATGAAAACGTTCTGTCTCATTGATTCTACAGTCTTCGTGGTTTTTCACACTTTGGCTAAGAAGCGAACAGCAGAAGCACAAAGATGACTGAAGACGAATCCCTTATAGCTGATCTGAATTCCAAGATACATGGATGAGATGGGGTGAGAAAACACAGGATTAAAAATTTAAAAGAAAAAAAATACCAATAAGCAGATGGCCAACGTGTTCTAACACCAAAGCCACCAATTTATGTGGATTTATCCTGTTTGTTTATGCAGTTACTGGCACAGAGCAGGGCACAACCCTAGCAACAGCGACATCATACGCTTTTGGGGTTGCGACATAGCCGCCT
The DNA here is from genome assembly GCA_019843855.1 of Hylomyscus alleni. Classification (NCBI taxonomy): domain Eukaryota; kingdom Metazoa; phylum Chordata; class Mammalia; order Rodentia; family Muridae; genus Hylomyscus; species Hylomyscus alleni. Next base: position 12,031 of record JADRCC010576930.1, read on the forward strand.
TCTAATTTTAAGCTCCCCCCAACTTCACAATCTGCAAGAAGTTCTTGTGGTTATCGGTGTTAAATGGGCTATTTCAAGTCTTTGACACAGTATACTTATATTTCTCCCTTATATTTAAACCATTTCACACATTTGTAACTTTTTTTAAAATACATGCAACGTTTGTACTCCTTTTGGAATCTGCTTATAACTTCCTTTCAAGTCTATGCCACAAGAGTGATCGTGAAAAGAAGGCACCTCAGGCCCATCTTAAAATACACCCTGGCTCTGCTCCATGCCAGGATGTCTTGGGACAAGATTCTGCTTATCCAGTGGCAGAATTTTGGTTAGTCGGTTGGTTTTAATGTCAGCTATGCTTCGTATTAAATTACTGCATTAATCTAGAAAGTACAAATTTTCATCCTCACAAAAATCTACTAACTTAGGCACACAGGAGCCACCATCTTTCTAATATAAATCCAGATCTCTGTTTTGAATTATTGCTGCAATATTTTTTTTCTTGTATTGAATGTTTCATAAGAAGAGCTCATGGCCTGTCAGGGGAATTTTCCAAACTATAACTTATTACATAAGGAATTCATAGCTTCCACCCCCCCACCCCAAAAAAGAACTGGGCTCAAGGTGGTAGTTACAAGGCAAAATAATCACGAGCAGATGCAAAAGTACTCACGCAATGCAGAAAAAAAATAATAATAAAATAAATTTCATGTGTTTTCCTCCCTTTTTAAAAATCCAGAAACAGCTGGCAGGGAGCGGGACCCTGGTCGCTATTAATTGCAGTTATTCCGTGCTGTTGATGACTGCTAATGCACTAGCCTCGAGAGCAAAGGGTTGTGTTATTTTTCTGGCACAAACGCCCATTCACAAGTCATACAATGTTCTCATACCAAAACTGAAGTCACTAAGAGACTAAAAGCCATTAGTGTCATTTAACTTGTGGCCCTTAGTATCAAAAGCAGGTCAAGATATGTGCTTTGTAAGGTTCAAAACCCATCTCGAGTTCGAAGGGATTTGAAAACAGAACAGAAAATGTCTATTACAAAACAAAACAAAACAACAACAACAACAACCAAAAAAAAAAAAAAAAAAAAAAAAACCTGCCTTCTGAAGGCTGACCAAAAAGAAAACAAAAAAAATTTACTCCCTGGAGAGATTTCTCCACGTTTAAAGAAAGAAGAGAAAAATGATAGAGAAAAAGAAAAAAGGAAGAGAGAAAGGAAGTAAGAGAGAAACAAGCAGAGGAATAAATTTGACCTCTGACTTCCCAGCCAAAGGACAAAGGTTCCCACAAAGATGGCATCCTTCTGCTGCCTCCAGAAGGGATGATTCTTACCCAAAAAAGGAAGCCCTGCTGTGCTCCATACCATGTGGGGGTCAAAAAAAAAAGTTCATCAATAATAACTACCACACAAGCCACACAGGACCAATATCTGCAATATTTCTGGGCCTCCTGAAGCTGAACTTTGAGGACAGGAAAACGTGATCTCACATAGGGTACGTTTATGCTCGGTAGACTCTGAGCAATGCGGACAATAAAGAATTCTCTTAGCAGGCACACATCTGTCATTTTAAGATCAGAGTTCTCTCAACAGACAGGATTCTCCAAGTAGCACTTCTACCACCTTCAAGGCTGGAATAACTGGAATTCTCCCTCGCTACCCTGTTCAGTGTGACAAAAGTTCTAACTGTGACTCTGAAGAGCATCTGAGGATGGGTGTGCAGGAAAAATCGGCCAAAATGCGTTTTAGATAGGAAGTCCTTTATTACTAGCTCTAGCTCACCCTTCGTTTTTTGTGTGTGGAGGCTTATGTAAATGTCCCGAGGGGACCCCTGGGCTGTAGGCACTATTGGGGGAGAGACTGATGGATCCTTTAGGAACTGAGGTCTAGAGGGAGGAGGCAAACTCGCTGTGGATATTTTCTTTTTTAAAAAGATTTATTTATTTATTTATTTATTTATTCAGACAGGCCAGAAGAAGGCATCAGATCCCATTACAGATGGTTGTGAGCCACCATGTGGTTGCTGGGAATTGAACTCAGGGACCTCTGAAAGAGCAGTCAGCGCTCTTGACCGCTGAGCCATTTCTCCGGTCCTGTGGATATATTCTCAAAGGTGATATTTGAATACTGACACCCTCCCTCTCCTCTCTTTTCCTTCCCCTTTTCTCTCCCTGCTTTTTCTCCTCTGCCACCTCAGTGTGGGCTTTCTGGATACCATGAGCATCTTCTGCACTGCATACTCATATAGATGCCATGCTACCACAGACCGAAAGCAAGAGGAACAGACAGACAGCCATAACCTAGAATGACTGAATGAACTAAAATAAACCTTGCTTTCTTTCAAGTTGGCTTTTCTACAATAATTTGAAACAATGACAGAAAGCTTACTAACATAACCTTATTTGAATTTATGGGGCTAGAGAGATGGCTCAGAAGAGCACTCGTCGCTCTTGCAGAGGACCTGAGTTACATTTCTACCACCTACATGTTTTGGGGATCTGAGTCCCTCCTCTGGCCTCTGAAGGCACCAGGCGTGCATATGACATATATTCAAATATGTAGGCAAACACTCATATGCATAATAAATAAATATTTTTTAATGTGTATGAGTACATTGTAACTGTACAGATGACCGTGAGCCATCATGTGGTTGGTGGTAATTGAACTCGGGACCACCCACTCGCTCTGGTATAATTCACTGTAATTGTCTTCAGGCGCACCAGTAGAGGGCGTCAGATCTCATTATGGGTGGTTGTGAGCCACCATGTGGTTGCTGGGATCTAAACTCAGGACCTTCGGAAGAGCAGTCAGTGCTCTTACCCGCTGAGTCATCTTGCTAGCCCACAAATAAATATTTTTAAAGACTCAAATTTATACATATGTCCTCTCAGACTGAAAATAACAAGCCACATTCATTTGTAGAATACATCATCCCAAGAAATAACTTTTTGTTTGTTTGTTTTTCGAGACAGGGTTTCTCTGTGTAGCCCTGGCTGTCCTGGAACTCACTCTGTAGACCAGGCTGGCCTTGAACTCAGAAATCTGCCTGCCTCTGCCTCCCAAGTGCTGGGATTAAAGGCGTGTGCCACCACTGCCAGGCAAAACCCAAGAAATAATATTATAAATGATAATCCATGTTGCACTCCAGGGTACAAAAAAGCCAAGGCAAGACAATGTGGAGGAAATTAGTAACAGTACAAGATGATTAAAATATTAAAATGCTTTAAAACACTATCCTCGTAAACCATAACTTATGATGAGAAAGAAATGGAAGGACAGCTGCACATGCTCGTGGACAGTAAAACACCCACTCACTCACAGATAAACTCTTGGAAGCCAACCAGGCTTTATTCAGAACAGATGCACATGTGGTGTTCAAGGTATTTATTATACATGTGCCCAAGGCAGCCCACCACGGCCACTGTACGCATCCTATAGCTTTACTATGTTAGTTTTAGTACTAGCGTGGTGGGACTGAAAGAGAGTAAAAGTAAGGAGACTCAGAAAGAGACAAGCACCCTCACCCCAGAATCCAGCTAAAGGTCTCTCCGAGCTGTAGATCAAGGATCCCATCACAGTGAAGAACATCTGCTGTGAACTCCTAGAGTGAACACATCCCTTTATACAGAAATGTCTCCAATGAGAACTTTAAAGCAGCAGTGAGTCACACTTAAGACCTAAGTGTGTAATGACCAGGTAAGGGCTTTCTCTTCCAGGACATAAACCTACAGTTTTCTAGGAGTCTCACAAAATTCCACTTACAATAAAAGATGTACCTTAAACCCTTTGTGTGACCATATCTAAAGCCAGCCTACAGACTCATTTATCAAAAAGAGGGGGGGAAAGTGACGGGGAGATTTTTCAGGGACCTCTGAGACAATGGGTCTCAACCTTCCTAATGCTGGGACCCTTTAATGTCGTGGAGACCCCCCCAACCATAAAATTATTTTCATTGCTACTTCATAACTCTTATTTTGCTGCTGTTAGAGATCCCAATATCTGAATTTTCCAATAATCTTAGGCAACCCTTGTGAAAAAGTTGTTTGACGCCACCCCTCGAGGGATCATGATCCACAGAGAGAGAAGCATAGTTTAACCTAAGAGCCACCAAAATTGGATGCATGGCTACAGCTTCTACCCCTATACAGGCCTCTCTCTCTCAATATGCCCGCATCCACTCTTGGGTGTGTCTTATCCATCCCCTCCCAACACCTTTTTTCCTAATAATCCCCATGTTGCATCATTGCTAAACTCTCTTCGAAACCAACTCCACCTCTGCCTCATCTTAAAATTTGAAGTAACCAGTCCGTCTGTGCGCAGGCCACTGCATTTGCCTGTAGAGAAGCGGCTGACACCATCCTGGAATGGCCGAGGCCTCAAGTAAGAGCCACATGGTTTCTACCAGGCCACCCACGGGTGCAGAAATAATCTGAAGGAACAGGTGTCCTTTCCTACCCGGAGTTCTGTTTCCTAAAGATGTCATGAAACCCCCTTAACCAATGGTTTTTGTGACTTCTTGAACCTGAGGTTCAAACGTTTTCCTAACATCTGCCCTCATATGTTAATATTTGCCTAATATCACCAAAAAGAGTCAACATTTGGGGGGTGGGGGAGGTGATGATTACAGACTTACCAAGAAAGTGTCCGAATCTTAGATTTGGAAAGTATAGGTTTAACTGGCATTTTAACCTACTTCCTTATCAGGCAAACTTCACACCTCTCTGATCAAAAGCTAAAGGTGGTTTGAATGAAAATGCCCTCCCCCACAGGCTCAGAGAGTGGCACAATTAGGAGGTGTGGCCTTGTTGGAGTAGGTGTGGCCTTGTTGGAGGAAGTGTGTCACTGGGAGGTGGGCTTTGAGATTATAAATGCTCAAGCCAGGCCTAATGTTTCTCTTTCTCTCTCCCTGCCTGCTGCCTGCAGATCCGGATATAGAACTCTCAAGCAACTTCTCCAGTACCAGGTCTGCCTGCAGGCCACCATGCTTCCTGCCAGTATGATGATGAACTAAACCTCTGAACTGTAAGCCAGCCCAATCAAATGCTTTGTTTTATCTAAGAGTTGCCACGGTCATGATGTCTCTTCACAGCCATAGAAACACTAACTAAGGCCGAGCCTGTCCCTCTGGAGTCAAGGCTCTTTTGCCTGTCCCTAGCTCCCTGCTCTAGATCTGCTCTGACACTCTGTGCTCTGGGAAGGCTGGCAGTCTTGCCCACTTCCTGCCCCCTCCCCCTTTACCCACTGTGGGCGATAAGCCACACACCATCTAAAGAGAAGCCACCTTTCTATCGGTGAAGCCCAGAGAAGAACCAACAGACTGTTTCAATGGATACCAACAAGGAAGGACTATGTGGGGCAAGAATTAATTACAGGACAGGCTGGCACGGGAAATAGATGTCAAGGCTCTAAAAAGAACATCTCCTCAGCACGTTATAAAAGGACAGAGCCATCATCTCTGACCTATGTCCTACAATAAAGCACCAAGGGAACAAGGCTGTCCTGAAAGACTATGACATTTTTTATATGCTTTTAATAACGAAGTGACCAAGAACAGGAGACTAAACATCCACTGAAGGCTCAACTGTCATGACCTTCCCCGGGCAGCCCTGGCCAGGAGACGGCTTACCTGGCCCTTCTCTGCTTTGGCCTTGTGCTCCAAACTCCCAGCTTTATACATGTGATCTTTTTACCTCCCTCCTTGCAACATTTTTTATCATTGTTTTTATTCATTTCAGTTTCATACACATTATACATAATGGAATGGGGTCGTTTTCATATTTTAAAGATATTCAACCCTGCCATTAAATGGTCTCAAGAAGGAAATCTGGAAGTGTCAGTTACAGCTGTAGTGAAATTTCCAAGACTTCTGGCAGCAAATAGAAATGGAAACTTTTCAGAAAGATCACCGCCAACATGTTCCAGGCGTCATACACAATGGATGTGGGCAGCAAACACGCACTGCTTTCATCTATTCTGAAACCTATCGGGCTGCTTTTCCTCCGTCCTAGACCGAAAACAGTCAACAAAAGCCTAGCTACCAATTCTTTAACAGGTGAAATAGACCCTGCCCATGAGGATTAAAAAATACAAACAAAAGAGAGGCTTTTTTTCTTCCCTCTAATGTGTACAAGAGTTTAGAGACAAATTTCTTCTGGTCGTGTTAAACTACAAGATCGGAGTCACTGTATCCACTGTCTCTCTTCTAAGCACCTAGTATTTTACATACTCTGAGCGCAGAGTCTGAATCTAAAAGTTTAATTTACTATGATCAAACAAATAAGTTCAGTCGATACCTATAACTGTACTTGAGTAACACACCTTGTCTCAAAGCAGCCTGCCAATGAAGTATAATGCCTAACCTAAGAGTGTACCTCTGTAACCAAGCAACTAGGTTTCAGCCAATCACAGCCATCAAGCTTTTCCCAGTCCCAGCTGCTGCCGATCAGGCCATGCCCATATAAGGTGAATGCTGACTGTGGCCAATCAGGTTGCTTCTCTATGTCACTTCCTCTCTCTTGCTATAACTATAACCTGTTCGGTGCTGACACAGAAGTGGGTTCCTTGGTAGCTTTCCAGCCCCCTCTGACAATGCTTGACAGCATCACAGAGGAGGGATTTGCATTTCTTTATTGTCGATTTTCTTCCCTCTGGGTGACAAACTGTATCGTAAGATAGCGCACCGTGCTTGATTGGTTCTGCCGTGTGTACTAAAGGCAAGCTAGATCCTGCAGGACTAGGAAGCAAATAACTGCACAATCAATGCTTATCTGCTTGCTTAAAGCTACAGAAATAGCCCGAGCCTGGGAAGACAGCAAAAATCAGTACATTGCCTGACATGGAGTACTCAGAACCATCTGGGAAGGTTTAGGTTCTACAACCTTTCCTCTTCCTCCTCCCTCTCCTCCCCCTCCCTCTTCTTCCTCCCTGTCTTCCCCCCCCCTCTTTCCCCGCCCCCTCCTCCCCCTCCTCTATCCCTTCTTCTCATTTTGTTTTTGATGGTGTAGGTTTCTTTGTTTTTGTTTTGCTTTTGTTTTGCTTTTGTCTGTCTGTCATCTATCTATCTATCTATCTATCTATCTATCTATCTATCTAGTCAGTGTCTCACTGTGCTGTATGCTTGTCTAGAATTCTCTATGTAGCCCAGGCTGGCCCAGAACTTTTAATCCTCACAGAGTAATGAGATTATAGCCTATTCCTAGAACCTACTTCTTGCTCAAGTAAAAATTAACATAAACCAGTCTCTATTTCCCATCAGCACAACAAAATTGCCAGTCCAGCTGCACAGGCAGGAAACAAAGTGTACCAAATGCTACTGGTGACAAGCAGCCCAGGGTAATGAAAGGCTTTGCATATGTCTATATTTTACTCTAGTTCTAGACTTTAAACAAATATTAAAGAAATGTTAATTTAAATTTAGCAAGAGGGATACAAAGGAGATCTCAGAGAAGATACACAAAATGCCATGATTCGTGATTCATGCTTTTCCCCCAGGAAAATAACATGTAGACTCCATATTCTTCCTGTGGAATAGTGTGTTGCATTAACAGATAAAAAAAAAAAAAGATTTATGTTAAAAATTTTTCAGTTGGAAGAGAAATCAAATTAGGCCTTAAGAACCAGTACCGAGCTAGAGAGACGACTCAGAAGTTAGAAGAACCTGCTGCTCTTCCAGAGAACTGGAGCTCAGTTCTCAAGACCCACAGTAGAGGCTTACAAACACCTGCAACTAAGGCTCCAGTGCTTCCAATACCTCTGGCGTCCTCAAACACTAGAGTACATGAAACACACACATATACACATACATACACGCACACATACACATACACTCACACACACACACACACACACACACACACACACAAAACCTTTTTTTAAGTCAGAATTATAACAATATT
>JADRCC010576930.1:19934-32051 GCA_019843855.1 Hylomyscus alleni
TTAATTTTGGATTTCACAACAAAACTAATAATGCAAACTTTGTGTGTATGTGTGTGTGTGTGTGTGTGTGTGTGTGTGTATGTGTGTGTAGTGTGTATGCATGGGTGTGTGAAGGGTGTATGGATGTGTGGGTGTCTGGGTGTGGGCGGGTGTGGGTGTACACATGAGTCTAAGTGCCCTCAGATGTCAGAAGATGGCTGAAAACCTAACTCAGTCCTCTGCAAGGGCAACAAAGGTTCTTAACTGCTGAGTCATCTCTCAGCCCCTCCACCTAACCTTCTTTTAGGCAGGGTCTCTCATTGAACCTGGAGCTCGCTGATTGGCTACACTAGCTGGCCAATGAGCTCCAGGAATTAGCTCATCTCCCCCTCCTAGTACTGAGGTCACGTCCTCCACTCCCGGCTTTTACTTGGGCTAGAGTTCAAATAGGACTCGTGCTTGTGTGCCAGCCACTTCACCAATAGAACGCTGTTCCAAGCCCCCATTTTTAAAATGCAAACTTCTTTTAACCTCTGTGCCTTCTGGGAGTGACGGCTCCAGTATTGCTATTAGGAAACAAATTCCAAATGGCAGGGATTTAGAAACTGGAAAAGAAAACGGCATGGCAAAAGACAGAGATTGCCACAATGGTGATCTCTCCTAGCTATATTTTGTGGTCCCGTGTTCGGCTCTCCTCTGGCGGTGTCCAGATGCCTTCCATATACCAGCTCAGAGGACAGGGCAAAGTCTAAGACAGGGAGGGGAGGGGTCCGGGGTGGGAGGGCCCACATCTCCCTCGAGGCGAGGCAGCAGAGCACACACGTATACCAGGCCAGGCGATCGGGATCCAGGTCTGTTGGGGAGCCAGCGCTGAGTGTCAGAGGGAGAGGAGAGAAGCCTTCTTCCGGAGTCTTAGTGTTATGACTCATGTAGGAGAAGGCCTTCTAGGCGGCGATCTTTAAGAAAGCGTCTCTCTGAAACAATCTTAGCTTATTTGTGTTTCTTTATTTGGATTGCATTCACTATACTGGGGTGAACTAGGCATTATATAGTTTTGGAGAAGAGACTGAGAATATCCAGAAAAGGAAGGTCACTGGCTGAAAGCTAAGGCTATTGAGACACCACATTAGCAAGAAGGGGCATTCCAGGTGCTGTTACATGACTGACTGCCCGTGGTCACCTTGGTTGGGGGTCGCGGTTGTGTGCTCCAGAACAGACACAGAGACAGGCTCCCCTACTCCTAGGTGATGGTTTGTAAGTGTGGAGGTCTGCAGGCTGGCTGATAGGAGGAGTCAAAAGATTGCAAAGAAACGCTTCCCAAAGAGGAGAGCGATGGGGGTGGGGTGGGGGCAGGAAGGAGATGGAAGCTGGAGTTTGGAAGAGGGCGATGAAATAAAGGATGTTGTAAGCAGAAGAAAGAAACAGTGGGTGACAGGCTTGAAGGCAAGAATCAGGGCAGAGACAAGGGAGTGATCTATTTGGTGGTCAGGACTTTTGCTTCTTAGCCACCCAGGGCCTTTCCCTTCCTCTTTTTCCTGCCGTTCCCATTCCCCCCCTCTCTCTCAGGAACTTTAAAGCTGAAGTCATTTTATACATGAGGAACAGACAGAAAGTATAAGTAACTTGTGCAAGTCTATGCACACCTTGCCACTTCTCGGTGATCAGGGTTTGGGAAGGAGAAGAATGAGAGTGGGAAAGATGACCAGAAGCATAAAGTGGTGCCTGTAACAAACGGAAAGATAGAAAGTGTCTGTGTGCAGAGCCTGTGGACCCAGTCTTCAAGGCCAGGCTGGGAGGATGCCAAGTGTATCATTCCTGGCCGCTATTATTATTCAATCTGCAGTCTGAAAACCTGAAATACAAAAGTCTCTAAAATCTAAAAGCTTGAAAGTTTAAGCAACAAGTAGAAAATTCCATACCTGACTGCATGTGACCAAACACAGGTGCTTTTGGAAGACAATGGAACAAAAATCACACCATATAATACATATAAAACATGGGTTTACATTTGGGTCCCATGTCGAAGACACCTCATTTGTATATACACATATTTCCAAATCCAATATCTAAGATACTTCTGGTGGGAAGCACGTTTTTTTTTAATTTTGTTTTCTCTTGGCAAGGTACTTTGTGTGTGTACGTGCCTGTGTGCTCATAGTTATATTTATATTTTTTCTTCCTAGTGATACTAATAACAGGACCTCCTTGGGTGGGTAACTAAGGAAATTAGTTGAATTTTCATATGCCTGGGGTATAGAACAATTCCCAGAACATAGCGAATACTGTCAACTCATAACTATTTTTATCAGGTAAGGAGGTGGTAATGTGCAGAAAATATACAGATTTTTTTTTTAAATCCAGTAACTTTTATGTTTAGAAAAGATCTGAAAATTTCAAAAATAAAAACTGTTAGTTTGGGAAATACTAACAAAAAGGTTTTCATCTTGAGGGCAAGTAGGAGAAACAATGACATCAAGTAATGCAACCCCTTCAGTCCCTGGGCCTGTGGCTCAATAATCCTGATCTAATGAGGTCAAGGTCACCCAGTCTACATGAGCCTTCTTCCGACTCTTCATAAATCAGTTAAAATGCCTCATGAAAGCAAATATTCTTAGGTCAGACATCCTGAAACTGGCCCCAATCCTCACTTGGGGAAGCAGGATCTTCAGAGTGTCTGGGGCAGGTTTTGAGCAGGGGTGGGAGTGGGGCAGGATGGGGGATAGGACATTGCTTCCTCCCTGTTGATAATACAATGCTACAATGCCTAGAGATTCCACCTAGAGACACTGGAGAAAAAGACCAGTGGGGAAGGGGGACCAACGAGTTGGCTCTTAGGCAACTAAGGACCAGGTTTGGGGTCATCTGATTGTTTTTTAAATCAGCCGGGCATCTGCTACCTGAAATCACATGGTGCTAAGGCCTTTAGAGATGAAGAAGAAGAGCCAAGGGCACCAGTCACTGTCTCTACATAAGAGGTTCCCAACCTGTGCATCAGGACCCCTTTGGGGGTCAAATGACCCTTTTGCAGGGGTCACCTAAGAGCATCAGAAAACACAAAGATATTTACATTTTAATTCATAACTTAAGTCGCAAAATTACAGTTATGAAGTAGTAACAAAAATCATGTTATGGTTTGCGGGTTCACCACACGAGGAACGATACTAAAGAATGGCAGTGTAAGGAAGGATGAAAACTGCGGCTCTGTATCTACCTGGGTCTTCTGGGAACAGTCCGGTCAGAGGAGCCAAGAGGCCCTCAGGCAATGGCTCATGTCACTCCTCAGGAGTCAGCTCCCTCTTCCGCTTTTCCCAAAGCATAAACTTCAACCACATCCTTCACTGGCTTCAACATTAATGGCCCCTGGGTGGCTCAGACGCAAAAGTCCTGACCACCAAATAAATCCCTCCCTTGTCTCTGCCCTGATTCCCCAAGAAAGTTTGCCTTGCCTTCAAGCCTCTGTCACCCACTGTTTCACAACGTCCTTTATTTCATCGCCCTCTTCCAAACTCCAACTTCTATCTTCTTCCTGCCCCGCCCCGCCCCCCACCTCCATCGCTCTCCTCTTTGGGAAGCGTTTCTTTGCAATCTTTTGATTCCTTCTATCAGCCGGCGTGCAGACCTCCACACTTACATTAACCAGCCTCATGTCTGGATTCTCTCAATGCCTTTGGACACTGCCAACATGGCCTTTTATTAAACTATATAGTAATATTTATCTCCCCAAACAGGCTGTAAGTTCATTTAGTGCAGATAAGAATGCCCTTTTGTTCACAGGACCTGGTGCCCTCTGTGTGCTGAATGTGTTCGTTTGGTGCAATTCCTACAGTAATTATTCCATCGGCTTTGATACCCTCTGTCCACTTCTAGGACCAAACGCTAGGTAAACCCACGACCCCGCCCGCCCCAGACACTTTTCAAAGGAGAGAGAGACAGAGAGAGACAGAGAACCAATTGTCAGTCTTCAAAGTGTGATATAAACTGCCCCCTCCCACTTCATTCAGTGACGTTTCCATCACTGTGTGTGGAGCTCATCTAGGAATTACATACATTGAGGTGGGCAGGGAATACACAACCTAGGTTTTAACTTTAAGTAACAAAGATGTATGTATGTGAATGTAAACAAAACAAAACAAAACAAAGCAACACAAAAAAACACCACAACAAACAGGCTTAACACTGCTACAATGTTATGCCTAAAGACTCCTTGGAGGTCAGTGCAGCTGTGGTACAGATAACAAGCAGCAGGTTGGGGCGGCTGTGATACAACAAACGGCTCTAGGATAGACTCTTCAGGGGTCTTGACGGTCACGGCAGCCTTCCCAGATGAACTGGCAAAGAGGTGCTGAGTCTTAGAGAAACATTCCAGGCATTGCTGGGAAAGAAGCCCATCGTGAGAAAAGACACCAAGTAAGGAAAATGCAAAGTGATTTAGGTGTGTTGTAAAAAGAATCAGTTTTTCTGGGACAGTTAATGGGAAGGTAAGGAGAAAGAGTGTTGGAGGAGAGACGAGGGAAATCCTGGCAGTCGGGCTCTGATCCTGCAGCAGCCTTCCCCAAAGAGGGCTTTACAGACCACCTATGCAGTTGCTCTGGAAGGAAGGGAGGCATCAAGGGGTTGAATCCGTTTCAAAACCACTAACTGTTCTACACCTCCTGGGGAGTAACAATACATATTGGAGACTTAAATGCCCCAAGAAACTCTGCAGTAAAGAGCATATGTTTCTCCATAGACCACGACGCATCATTTTTAAAAGTTTGAAAAATGCAAAACTCCAGGCAACAGCATCTTAAAAATAAAATAATCCTGTCATTTTTAAAAAGTGTGAACCAAATGAAGAAGACGACAGAGGTAAAGCTGGAGTTGGGAGGCAGAGGGGTAGTGATGTAAACCCTCTAAGGGACGATGCAGTTGAAGCAAAGAACAAACGGCCCTTTTCTACAAACTTCATCGAGAGTTCAGTAGGGTTTCTGTGACCATCTATCAAAAGCACTTCCTGCTTGCTCAGATATGGTCACGTAAATCCCAGTAAGAATAAGGGGAGTGTCGGGGGGCAGTCTGGATGGAACCAAGCTAAGATGACAGACCTCTGAAGGGACTCTGCCTACATGAACGAAATACTTCTTGGTACCGAATAATCCAAAATCAAGCCATGCCTGGTATAGAACATTTATCTTTGTAGTCAGGTAAGTCTGGTTATTGATTTGAGATTCTGGAAGTCTGAGCCATCACTGTGCCTCTCTCATGGAAATGCTGTGAGTTCAAAGGGCACAGTAATTAGTGCTGTGTGTTCTACACAAGAGTAGATGTACGGCTTTCAGCACAGCGAATCCCACTCATCCAGGTCCTTCGCTGTGCACATGTGGAAGTACTTTACAGATGGTTCAGTTCCCTTCACATGGGTAGAGTTTCAGGCTCAGAGAGCATGGCCTCCTTCAAGGCACCATTTCATAAGCACTTAATCGCCATGCTCTGGGGCCAATGTGCTCCAAATGGCATTCTGGAACTCTCGTTTCCTGAAAGGTCACTGGAAGCCTGGTCTGAAAGGAGGGCCCTGGTGTGGGAAGCATAAGCACTGACATATTTCTCCCCTGCCAAGTGTCTCCAAACCTTTGCGGTATTTGTTATGGGAACTTTCTGAGGCAGGGTGACAGCCATTTGTATATACTCCCTAGAACGCCTTCTCTCCTGAGCACTGTAGATGACCGGTTATGTTTCTCTCTCTCTCTCTCTCTCTCTCTCTCTCTCTCTCTCTCTCTCTCTCTCTCTCTCTCAGTTTGAACAACTTAGGGTTCATTTAGCTTACAGTTCTGAATGTGGAATGTCCATATACCACGTCACCTGCTCTACCGGGAGTCCCCTGATTAGATCACATCATGGTCCGGTCCACGGCATTACAGAGGAAGAATGAATGACAGGGACAACACATGGGATCACAAGCCAGAGAACGGGAGGAGCAACTCTCAGTAACGCTCCTGCTTCAGTATTAATTCCTTCCAGGGGTAGGTATGCTGTAAGTTAATGTGAATTCTCTTCTGGATCCCGGGTTGAAAATGAATGAACATTTCCAGTCACAAACAGCAGCTCTACTCTGCTATGCATTTTATAGCACCTTCAGACCACGCCTACAAGGACTCGCTGTGACCCATTTCACAAGATGAGGAAGTTGAGGCACCAAGCGTAAGCACCATGCTCGTGTTCACAAGCCAGTAAACAATACTGGGATCCAAAACGAGATGATCCTAACCACAAAATGCACATCTACCATACCACATCAAAATGAATGGCAATTTAAACTGCTAATTTGAGAGGGGGGGGGACTGTTTTTTTTAGGGGGGGCGGGAGGGGCTCATGTAAACCCAGCTGGCCCCTAACTCGGTATACAGCCATGGATGCTCTCCCTGATCTTGTACCACTATGTCTAGATCCAGCATGCTGGGAACCAGACCCAGGGCTTTCTGCATGCTAGTCAAGAGCTCTACCAACCGAACTACGTCCCCAGCACCTACTGTGAAGGGTTCTTCTCTGTCTCCATACCGTTCTCAAAATAGCACGGTCACATGCCGAATGGTGCAATTCTGTCTTTAGGCTCCACCTGCTTCTGTACCAAGAACATCCTCGTGGGATAAACTTCCCCTGTGCTGATGGAAGCACACAGCAAATCGAGTAGCCTGGCAGAACAGTGGGCACAGAGGCTGTCACCTGCTTCCGAGCATCAAGGCAGTAAGGCAGTCCCCTCCTCCCTAGGACTTCTTCCTCCTCCTTGAGGAGTCTAAAGCTCACCCTACCCCTATCCTCTGAAGGGATGAGGGGTTACTGTCTTTTACATTTGAAGTTTGACCAGGTGGGGTTTTTTCCAAGTCAGTTAGAAATCTGTGGAAGAGCCCCTCAGGAGGACAGTTATGCTAGGCTCCTGTCTGCAAGCATGACGGAGTTGTATTAATAGTGTCAGGGACTGGTGCTTGTCCACGGGATGGGTCTCAATTTTGGGCAGTCATTGGTTGGACATTCCCTCAATCTCTGCTCTGTCTTTGTCCCTGCACTTCTTGTAGGCAGGACATATTTTGGTTAGAAGGTTTTATGGGTGGTTTATTGTCCTTATCCTTCCACTGGGCATCCCGGCTGGCTACAGGAAGTGAGCACTTCAGAATCCACATCCCCCACTGCTAGGATCTTAATTCAAGTCACCCATATACTCAGCAGCCAATAGAAAGAGATGCAGGGACTCACACCCAAACATGAGATGGAGCTCGGGGAGTCTTATGGAAAGAAGAGTTGGGAGAAAGACTGAGGACAGGGACTCCACAGGAAGACCAATAGAGTCAGTTAACCTGCACCCCTACAGGCTCCCAGACACTGAACCACTAACCAAAGAGCAAGCGTGGCCTGGACCTATGTAACAGATGAGCAGCTTGGTCTTCATGCGGGCCCCCCCAATAACTGGAGCAGGGGCTGTCCCTGAACCTGTTGCCTACCTTCCTGTGGATCCGATTCCTCTGCGTGAACAGCCTTGCCTGGCCTCAGTAGCAGAGGATGTGCCTAGCACAGCAGCAACTGTGTATGTATGTTGGTGGGGTGCGGGTGGGGGGGGGTGGTGTTGACAACCAGAGAAGAGTTTCCCCTTCTCAAAAGAGAGGGGGGAGGTAGAGTGAGGATTTGCATGAGAGGGTACTGGGAGGAGAGGAAGGGGTAATATTGGGTTGTAAAGTGAATAAATACATTAATTAAATTAAAAAATTTCTAAAAAGAAAAATATCCTTTTCTAATTTCACTGAAATACAACTGACAAAAAGAAAACTCTGGAAGAAACACTATGTCCAGTTCTAGAATGATCTGGAAACAGTTGTTGAGAGAAATTTGCTTTTTTAATATCCAGCCCTCCTCCCCGCCTCCCCCAAAAAATGACTTCCATGGTAGATTAGCATACCACAACAAAAGAAAAGGATTTGTTTCTTGAAATATGAGGTCACCTTGGAGTGATTAACATACTGCCAAGTAAGATCCCATTCCAGATAATCAATGGTGGCAGGGACGAGTCTCCACAGAAAGAAACCTGGCAGTCAAGAAAAGGCCCATCGTCTACCCGAGGAACCAGAGATGGCAGTTCAAGCCTTTGCCCGCCTCCATGTGTCTGACAGGCTCCCCCAGTTTTCCTGGGGTTTATTATAAAAGTGTCAGAGCCTACCAGAAATTTGATGGCAGCCACACATTATCAAATAAATAAAAAGAACACTCTTTTTATCCCACCTTTGAAGTTACTCTGAATAGTGTCGCCCTCTGCCAAGTTTCCCCGTCTCCTGCATAATGAGATACTTTCCAATTAGCATATCACAAATTTGCCGGGTCTTACTTTTCATCACCGCCCCAATACGTTTTTAAATGTTTCCTTTATAGTACACTGGGATTCCGCCCCCTCCATAAGGAGGTGTGGGAATGAAAGCAATATGTCCGCTCAAGCCCCCAGTTGTTTTTTTTTTCTTTCTTTCTTACAAACTAGCAGGCTGCGTGGGATGGTGGGAAGGTCACCGGAATGAAAGCCAGAAGTCCTGGATTTGAGTTTTGCCCGTGCTGCTAATTAGTTGTGTCGTTTTAGGCAAATTGCTTCACCTTTGAGTGCCTCTGGGTCATTTTCTATATAATGACTAGGCCTGGCCGAATGGAAGGTCCCCCACGGCTTCAAACACCAGGATTCTATTTGTGAAGCTTGAATAATTCCTTGTGTCCTTATTCAAATGCTGGAGCAAGTTATTTTTCCCTGATTGGAAAACGCAGCGAGCTACAACCAAAGTGGGTACAGACGTCAGCAAATAGGAATGTGGCTTTAAAGGGACACCAATATTTAACTGCAGAATTATAGACTATTCTTAAACAACCAAAGGCTTCCACAATATCACTATACATACACCGCTACATTCAGTAGTGTTTTTACTGGCTTCAATTCGTGCACACAGAACAAATGAGTACACGCATGCGCATACAGGAATACACACATGCGCATACACTAGAGTCTGCAATTTTTAGGGGGCATGAACTAATCCTGTCTGGGAAGAATACTCGGATGAAGAAAAGGAAGTTCTGGATTTCGACAGGTTCAGTATATTTTAAAAAAAAAAAAAAATACGCTTAATAAAATAATTGGGATTGTCCCAGTGACACCTGAGTTTCAAGATTTGATTAGTAATGTCATAGTCATAAAAATGTGGAAATCGATCAATAGTTCAACTGTGAGTCCCTGGGGACAAAGACCAAGCTCGTCAGTCATATGGGCCTTGCCATTTAGTTTGCCTAACTGACCTTGTCTGAAGAGACGGAAGGAGGCAGCCCTGTGAGGCTTTTGACCCTCCAGACCTGCCATCCCACCCTCCCTTCAGCCAGCAGTGGCAAGATTGCTTCTGCTCTCAGGGGAATTCTACCATGTCACATCTTCTGTAAGGGGGGTGGGGGGTGGGGGGCGGGGGAGATGTGCATACGTGCTTGTCTATGCATGTCCATAAACGTGTATATGTGTGTGTGCACATGAAGACCAGGGAACAACTTTGGGATTCATTCCTCAGGCACTATCCATACTCACATATATATGAATATTATATATATATATATCATATATACATATACGTATACATATATTGAGATAGGGTCCTTTGCTAAACGTAGAGCTCAGCCAGCAGGTAGGCTACCTCCCTTTCTCTGCTCTGGCTGGCAAGATGAACACCTCGTCTTAGCTTTTTAAACTGTGGCTTCTGTGAACTAAACTCAGGACTCAGGCAACCCCTCTGCTACCATCTAAGCTATCCCTCCCTGCCCACACCACCTCTTTGGGCCCCAGTTCTGGCTTCTCTGGTCTCCTCTGCCCCTGGGGCCACCCTGCATGCCCTTGGCAGACCACACAGCTCACTCTCAGGCTCTCTGATCTTCAGCTAACCTCGGTGAATCTGAGCAGCTTGTCACACCGCGGGCTCTCTCACCACTTTTCTGGCTCTTGTGGCAGGGAGACACTTGGGTCATGTGGTGGTCCCGGGAGCGAGAGCACCCTTGACTCTGAACGGGAGTGAATCCAGAAGAGAGAGTCACTGAGCAAAAAGCAGAGAGATTTCAGGATAGTCCCGCCACGCCCCCACCTTCCTGAACTATGACAGTACCAGGGGAAGTAGAGGCAGCATAATCAGCAATTGTCCCCCAAAGAAAAGACTTTTATCGGACTGAGCAAAGACATAATGAAGACTGGGGAAGGCTAGCAGCAAGCAGTCCTGTACAGGTGAGAGGCAAAGGAGCTGCCTGCATTTGGTTTTTATCAGAAGAGAAGCAAGAATCACGAAGTTTTATGAGTCGCTGGCACTGCTGTATAGAATACTCTGGAACAGCACACTGGGCAACGATCAGATCACCACACAGCCATGAAAAGGCATGACAATTATAGCTACAGAAGCCGAAAAACAAAATCTAACAAAAGCGGGCTACAAATAACATAGAGGACATTGTCAGAGTTCCTAAGACTGTATGTATGAGAACATATAGGTAGGCTGATACACCACGGAAAGGTCTAGAAGAATAACTATCAAAGCACCAATGAGATTTTATCTGAACTGTCAACTGGGTGATTTTCTTTCCCCTCTCCATCTCGTCCTCCCGCCCGCCCTCCCTTCCATTCTTTCTCCCCTACCCCCTTTTCCTCCCTTCTTTCTTTTTGTTTATCTGCACTTAACAATTTTTTTTCCGCTACCATGAACATGAACTGCCTGGATAACTTTTTAAAAATCTCCCCTGAATAAGTAAATAGCTCATTTATAAATATTAAACAGTGTGGGAATGAGGTGGGGAGGATTTGGCCGCAGGCAGCGGTGGTGGGAAGGGAAAGTAAGAGGCAGGGCTGAGGGTAATTACAGAGGAAGAGTTGACAGAGGTGGGTGGCTGAGTGAGGAACTGAAGGGGAAACCAGAAATCCAGGGTGTGGCCCAGCCGGAGTGTGGGTCACCCTCCAACCGGAGCAGCGAGCAGCGTGGGGTGTAATTAGCATGGAGGGAAATGCCTGCTTACTCTACACCTGGCTTCTTAGAAGTAGTAACAGATCACCAGCGTGCCAGAGAGAGGTGAGGGGTGAGAGGGGCTGAAGAGTCAGGTGCTGGGTTAGGCAGCCCTCCATCAGTCTCCAGAGGAGGCCATACTTCACCTAGAGGGCCCCTACAGTCTGTGCTGAGCTGGTCCCCTGGTCTCCTGTGGGAGGCACGGATCTTTTTCATTTCCATCACGGTACTCCAGCATCCTGCCCAGTGGCACTCAATACTGGCTGAGACCTGAGTTGTAGAATCCTCTCGGTGAGAGCTAAGACAGCAAGAGGAGATGGGTTGTCACCATCTACAGCATACGATTTGCACCTAAGATTTGAGATTGAATTTGGGAAATACAGATGTGTGGAAGGCGCTGAATGGCTAAGGGCACAGATGCAAACGAGAGAAATGTGACTTTCCTGAGGCCAGGGAAGGGGAACCTCGAAATGGAAATAGAGGGCAACGATAGCCACTGTGGAAGACAGGCTGGAGGAGACAGAACCAAGAAAACAGCTTATGAAGGGTATCCACGGGCGGGAGAGAACGGTCAGAGGAGAATATCGCTCTCTAGCTTGATACTTAGAGGCTTTAACACAGCCGAGGTAGATGAGAGAAAAAGCCATCTTTTAGGTTGTGTTGTGTGGTGAAGACATAAAGAAGCAGTCTATCTCATGGAGAAGTCAGTCAGGACAAAGGTTAGTCAGCCTCCAAGCACCAGGACAGGAAACCTGAGGCAAACGACTCTGAGGAAGAAAGAAACTGACCAGAACTGTGGCTCTCAGTTTCAGGGTTTCCACATCACACTCTGTTGGTCCTTGATTGTTCTGGGGCCTATGAAGCAGAACATCATGACAGGACATGTGTGGTGAAATAAAGTGGCCAGGAAACAAACAAACAAACAAAAAAAGGAGAGGCAAGTGACTGGGGTCCTCTTCAGGTCACGCCCCTAATGACCTAACTTCCTCCCCAAACGTTCAAATTCTAAGCATCCTACCACATCTCAGGAGCACGAGGGACTGGTGACCAAGCCTTTAACAAGTAGGCCTTATCCAAAGCATGACAAGGCAGAACTCCAGACAAAGCAGTTAATAACAAG
>JADRCC010576932.1:0-16449 GCA_019843855.1 Hylomyscus alleni
AAGTTGTATTTAGTGAGATTGCAAAGATGCTGTGTACTAAATCCATTTTAAAGTTGAAATGCAGACAATGAAGATTAATATGTCTTTTCTAGTAGAGAAGTAACTGGAGTAGGGAAAATGACACATTAGGAATTAATCTCTAGGAATTTACAGAACAGTTTGAGATGCTAGGAATAAACCCTCAAATACTATAACTGTCTAGCTATAACATGATATGTGAGTTAGCTAGTAATTTTGCATTGAACCTTAGAAGTAAAAATAGCAAGCCTTGGTTTTGTGACTAGCTATATTTTCTTTTGGAAGATTAGGAATCAGATTCCTGGATGTTATTTAAATTCTAAATTCTGAAAATGAAGCAAAAACAGTGAGTATATACTTCTTACAAATTTGATTTCTGATTGCACAAATAGATTTGTTTTATGTGTCCCAGCTTCTGAAATTCTATTTCAAAGTCAGTGTTAATTATAGAAGGTTAGAGGAAGAATAGATAAATTATGGACCTTCCTTATAGAATTTTATCAGTAAAGCCTTTTGCTAAAAAAAAAAAAAATCAGAAACTTAATAGAGTTGTTCTCTTCTGAAGCTGTTAAAACTTATGTCCAAGTTCAATGCTGCTTGCTGGGAAATGTCATCTTTGGGCATCAAAATACACCTTCATAAGTTTGAAAACAGCTCAGTATGCTGGCACACAGCTCTAAGCTCAGTCCTTATGAGGGTAAAGCAGGAGCATAGGGATTTCAAGACCAACTTCAGCTCTACCATGAGTTTGAAGCCAGACTGGGTTAAATAAGACAGTATCTCAAGTTAAAAAAAAAAAAGATAGTTTTTAATATGTCAGGGATTCATTTACAACTAAATTTTATGTGATGGTTATTTCTGAAATATAAATTTGCAAGTATGTCTGAACAGATATGCATGGCCTGCTCAAGCTATAGTGTACTGACCCAGCTACTAGGATACAAGACCAAAAGGTCATTCCTGGTTCCAGAGTTCATGAACTAAGACACATTACTGTTGAAGAGTTAGTGCAACTGAAGTATTTAACATACTGTACCAGTCAAGAGTTTCCTGCTGAATGCAAGAGAAAACTGACTGTGATCAGTTAAATTCAATGTATTGACAGTAAATTAGGAAGATAGGATTTTGAAGTGATGTCTCCAAGTTTATGTCAGAATAAAACAAACAAACAAACAAAACCCAAACAAACAAAAAAAAACAACAAACAAAAAAAACATGGTTCACCAGAACAAAATTGTGGTTATATTGAGTACCAGAAACTGGGTCTAGTTGGGCCACCCTGCCAACATTGAACCACTGTAGTTTCTGAGATGTAGAGGAGCTGAGGACTGTGTTACTTCTTTCTATGATGGCTTAATTCTGCAGCAAGGGCTGCGACACATTGAGCACTTACCAGACACTATTAGATTTCAATGTTATTACTGTCAAATAAAAGACTCGAAATTATCCTACAGTTAGTTTGCATTGCTTAGAGTCTAGAACATATTAGATATTTTATTACAGGCAAAACAAACAAATAAAAAGTGTGGTATAATATTAAAGAATAATCTTAGATTTGATTAATACTAATTATTATATTATACTATAAGATACAAATTGTATACTAATACAATGTGAGTGACACAGACATAAAAGAACTTGTAAGGATATCAATAATTTAGTTGACATTCAAGGTCACAGAATTTCAAATATGCCAATATCTGTTGGAAATGCATCTAAATGATGTAAATCTGCCACTTTCCACACATCCTGGAAAGGTCATAGAAGTTTGATATACCTAAATTTGAATAAATATTTATTAAAATCTAAAAATACATTTGTAGATTCATTAGGCATATTCAGAAATGACAAACTGCTTTGATTCCTGACTGAATACATCCAGAGATATTTATCGCATATATATGGTATCATATATATCTATATCTATATATCTATCTATATCTATCTATCTATCTATCTATCTATCTCTCTCTCTCTCTCTCTATATATATATATACACACACACATACACATCATATGTATGTGGTACTTAACACAGCAGTGGACTTTGGAAATGTGCTGTTTCTACAAAGAGAATTGTATGTTCTAATAATCTTGCATATATGCACACAGATATTTCTAATAACAATGTTGATAATAGGAAACCCACTGAAACCAATCTCTGTTATCACATGAATAGATTCTTTGTTGACACAATAAAGCATAACAGAAGACTAAAACTGGAAAAGTTTAGATATTGATATCACCATGGAAGGATACCAAGTACAAAAGTTGAGTTAGAAGAGAAAATCTTGGATACATATTGTGTTGTATGAACAATACATGCAAGGTTTAAAATGAGAACATCCTAGTGGTTGTTTTGTTTTGTTGTGGTTTGTTAGAAAAGAACAGTATGATTATGGTGATACTTGCCATATAAAAATGATAATGTTGGAGGGTTACAGTTTTGTTGTTTAGCCTAGGATAAGGAGAAATGTTGAGACCAACCTAGGCTACATAATAAAATATTGCCTCGAGTGACAAACACCTAAATTATAGTAAGATAAATATTTCTTGGGAATATGAGTAATAAGAGTTAAAGATATTATCTGATGAGAATTTGCTATCCAGGATATGAGGTATGAGCAATAATTAATATTTAGAACTTTAATATGGAGGAGGGGTGGAAATGATACCAATAAGATACTCATGTGTAAAATTCTAAAAGAGAAAAATAAAGTAGTTAAAATAGTACAAAGATCACAAGCATAAGAATCTAGAGTTGAGGTAATAACTATTGTAACAATGCTACATTGACAAGATTTCAAAAGCACTACAATGACTGCCAAACACACACACACACACACACACACACACACACAAACACACACAAACACACACATGCACCCACACACGCACTCGCACACACACACACGCACACACACATGCACACATGAACCATGAAAGAGAGAAAAAGAGTCAGGAATAAAGAGCAAGAGAACACACATTGAATCATTAGCAGCCCCTGACTCTCTTTTCTCATTGAAAATATTTTTTCATGCAATTTGTTTTAATCATGTTTTCCCTCTCCAGTTCCTCCTTGATGCTCCTAAGCTCTTATAACTTTACACCTTCTTTCTAGCTTTAGAAAACACACCAAAAACAAAACAAAACAAAACCAAACCACAGGATACTACAGAGAGAGACACACTTATACAAAAGACACACACATAAACATAAAATCAGAAAGTACAATGTACAAGCAGAAGAAAAGTAGGACAAAACCAAAAAAGCAATAGGAAACAAAGTCTTCAAAAATACTGTTGAGTTTGTTTTTATGTTGACTGTCTATTGCTGGGATGTGGCCTACGATACCTATGAATCAGATATCCAGTAAGGAAAGTTAAGATTACACTAGAGAAAACTATTTTTTTCTTTTTATTGCATATTTTATTTATTTTTATTTCAAATGTTACCCACTTTCCCAGTTTCCCCTCCCAAAATCCTCTATGCCATTCTGCCTCCCCTGCTTCTCTGAGGGTGCTTCTCCCCAACTCCTGCTTCCCTGCCCTAGCATTCTCCTGCACCAGGGCATCAAGCCTTCAAAGGACAAGGGCTTCTCCTCCTATTGATGCCCTCCAAGGCGATCCTCTGCCACATATGCAGCTAGAGCCATGGGTCCCTCCATGTGCACTCTTTGGTTGGTGGTTTAGTCTCTGGGAACTCTGGTGGGGTGGGCTGTTAATTGACTGATATTGTTATTCTTCCTATGAGGTTACAAACCCTTTCAGCTCCTTCAGTTCTTTCTCTAACTCCACCATTGGAGACTCCGTGCTCATTCCAATGGTTGACTGCAAGTATCTGCCTCTGTATTTGTCAGGCTCTGGCAGAACCTCTCAGGAGACAGCTATATTAGACTACTGTCAGCATGCACTTGTTGGCATCCACAATAGTGTCTGGATTTGTTGTCTGTTTATGGGATGGATCCCCAGGTGGGGCAGTCTCTGGATGGACTTTCCTTCAGTCTCTGCTTCACACTTTGTCTCTGTATTCCTTCCATGAGTATTTTGTTTCCCCTTCTAAGAATGACTGAAGTTTTCACACTTTGGTCTTCCTTCTTCAGCTTCATGTGGTCTGGGAATTTTATCTTGGGTATTTTGAGCTTTTGGACTAATATCCATGTATACCATGTGTGTTCTTTTGTGATTGGGTTAACTCACTCAGAATGATATTTTCTAGTTCCATCCACTTGCCTAAGAATTTCATGAAGTCATTGTTTTCAATAGCTGAGTAGTACTCCATTGTGTAAATGTACCATATTTTCTGTATCCATTCCTCTGTTGAAGGGCATCTGGGCTCTTTCCAGCCTTTGGGGGCTTTTTGTTTGTTTTTCATTTTTTAGCACAGATCTTCTTATGTCACTTAATTTTCTCAGTTCTATTTCTCTCTCAAATTGAGAACATTTCTCCAACTCACATGCCCTGATGTAGGAAAAATTCCTTTATTTTCTCTCCTTTTTTCCTTCCCTTCTTCCACCCCTCCCTCCACCTCCCTCCCTCCCTCCTTTCTTCTTTCTCTGGTTTCACACTCATTCCTTCCACTACATACCACTGTGTTTTCCTAGCCCATCTTAGAAGGCAACCATTATTCTGTTCCCTGTCCGGAACTCTAATTGTAACTCCTACGAAGACCTATGTTCCTGAAGTAGCTCACATTTTTCAATCACACGCATCCCTGTTCGATTTGCTTATTATTTTGTCTTAAGAGCCGTTTTCCATTTGTAAAATGGTTGCAAGATGATTTTCTTGCCATCTTCTAATCTTTGGTAAACTCAGATAAAACTACATTCTAAATCATTAGCTCTTCTCAAAAGAATCTGTGAGCCAAATGCTCCATAATGTCTGAGCATTTGGCACCAGTGTCAGAATTACTCAATAGAAGCATCTGTAGAAAAGTATATAAGTTCTTTAAATTTATATGTGTGCATACATATATAAATGTGTGTATATGTCTATATAGATTATATAAAGATGTATATATTTATGTATTATCTATGTGTATATATGTATTTTTGAATTAGTATATTATATATATTATATATATATACTATACACACAATTAGTATTATATATTATATATACTATATATACATACATATATACTATACACACACACATATATACATATATACTATACACACACACACATATATATACATGTATATATATATATATATATATATATATATATATGGATATGGATGAGGATAAATGCAGCTAGCCAGCCTATTGGACTATTCTCTTTAAGTCTTTCATCACTTTCCTTAACCCTGTGTTTCTTATTTCTCCTCTTGCCATTTGCATTTGTTCTCTCTCTCTCTCTCTCTCTCTCTCTCTCTTCCTCTTTCTCTTTGTGGGGATTTTTTGTTTGTTTTTCAAGATAGGGTTTCTTTGTATAGCAGCCCTTGCTGTCCTAGAATTCTTTTTGTAGTCTAGGATCGCTCCAAACTCACAGAGATCTTCCTGCCTCTGCCTGCAGAGTGCTGGAACTAAAGACATGTGCTACCATGCCTGGCTTCATTTGTTCTTGATCTTAAATTGGAGCTCAGAGAATGAAACTCTTTTTTCATCCTTTCTTAAGAAGGAGAATAGAAACAAGGGAGGGGTTGGGGTTGCCTTTCCTGTTGAGATCTACAAGTTAAAAACATGCCACATTTTCTGTCTGGAGTTATAGAACATTAAATTACCAAAGGTATTTTAAAAGCCACATAATAGCATCCCATTTCCTGGGTCTTACACAATGTCCTTCTCTTTTGTGATACTCTAGAACTCAGCATCGTTCCACATGCGTGTCTTTCAGAGTAGCAGCATGGAAAAATGTGAGTTCTGTGGGCTCTGCTAAGCTACTAAACATGTCTGTGCTCCTGTCCATGTCTTAGATAGGGATGACACAACACTAAGCATGTGAGGTGACAGGGGATTTGCATGTTAAGTTTCCTAGGCACTTTCTAACTCCAAATAATATAATTAACAAACATTGCTTTCTGTCCTTGTTTGTGAGACAAAGGAAAGTGCAAGAAGAAAGTGGACCTGGTACTGAAGAGATGTGAAGGTGTCTACTCTTCACAGCTGTGATGCTATCGATGCCAAGCTCTGTGATTTTCTATTAGTAATACAAAAAGGGTCTAATTAGGAATAACAATTCCTACTAGCCTGTTCACATTTATACATACACACCCATATGCATGCGGGTACAGACACATGCATATATATTACATATTACATATGTGTGTGTATGTGCCTGTGTGTAAACATACTTCCTTCTTCTCTAGGGAAACAAATGCTATTAAAGAACCAGTGGTGAAATTAATAACTCATTACTACGGGGCCCTCAGTTTCTTCTATTACAGCACTCCTGATAATGGTAATTTACAAATTCAAGATGAGAAGATGAGTATGAATACATGAAACATATTTTGATTTTTTTGGTAATATGAACCTGTATATTATTTTCTGCTGGAATTTTAGTTGTCGTTTTTCTAGACAAAGAGATAATTTAAAGAAGAGTCTGGGGAGGTACGCTGTCTATTACAAGTCATAATTTCATCACTTCTATAAAAGGCTGACCTCTGTCAGAGCTCAATATAGGCAGCCTTGCCAATCACGTATAGGCAGCTGCAGTTAGAGCACAGGCTCAGCAGGAGGTCAGAACTTGTACAGCCATCCACTGCACCACAGATGATTTTAATGCAAAGCTGTCCTGACAGAGACAGAAGTGCTAATGCTACCTTCTGTGTGGCCTGGCACATGGCCTACTTTATAGTCCCTTGAGAGTGCATAAGAAATTAATTATAGAATGATTAAGAAAAAGGAACATTTTCATAATTTGTTTTCTCTCTGTGCACCTTTCTCTTGATTTCCCCTATGGCTCCTACATCTAATCTGCTATTTAAATAAACAATTCCATCTCTGTGTCTATGAGGAAAGGGAAGTGGTTAAGAAATAAGTTGTACAAAGGCAATGCTCTGATTCTCATATTCAACAGTCATTATAAAAACCTTTGTTTGGAAACAGCAAGGTAATCCGACAACTGTAGGACTGTTTCCCAACCTCCTCAAACTACAAAGTCCTCTGTAAACTGACATATGTGTTCCCAAAACCACTGAGCTATTCAAAAATGTGCAAGAAAGTCCATAGGGCCTGTGAGAAAATGAAGTTAAATGTGTAACACTCACAAAACTGTCAACAACACAAGAGGCACAAACACATGACCCAGAATAGTGCAGCTGTATTCATGTTGCCTGGTTACAGTGTCAGAAGTCTTGCAGTAATAAGGCACACAGACTTGCTGATTGAGGGTAAATATCCGAAGGATTGTTTGAATCCTAGGGGCTTTTATAAAGCAATAAGAGAGTGAAGAAAAGGACACAAGATATAAATGGGTGTGTTTTAAAGCAGTTGTTAGGAATTTTCTTTTTGTTTTTTATTGGTTATTTTATTTATTTACATGTCAGATGTTGTCCCTTTTCCTGGTCTCCCTTCTGCAAGGCTCCCATCCCATGCTTCCACTCTTTTGCCTCTAAGAAGGTGCTCCCTGATCTACCCACGCACTCCCACCTCAATACTTTAGCATCCCATTTCGCTGGGGCAACAAGCCTCCACAGGCCCAAGTACCTCCCCTCCCATTGAAGCCAGATAAGGCAATCCTCTGCTACATATGTAATGGGAGCCATGAACCCATCAGTGTATATACTCTTTGCTTGGTAACAGGGTCCTGTTAGTTATATTGTTGGTCTTCCTCAATTCATGGTATTTCCATATGATTTTATTCAGCTAGGTAAAAGTTGGGTTTCTGTATACCTTTAGTATTTTCCCTGGCACAGTTATACAAAGGGGTTCTCCATGATATCATTGTATGTATAATTATTCCTACTAATTCATTTCCTGAGAACTTTGAGAACATGTATTAATGGAAATCGTTGAGTTTTATGTTAGAACTGACAACCTTAGGATAGGTATGAATCTTCATGCACAAATATTCATATATTTTAAAATTTTTATTTATTATATTATAGTATAAACCTATATGTAAGTATGCCCATCACGTACAGGTCTGAAAGCAGGGAGGCCATAAGATGGCATTGAATTTCTTGAATCTGTAGTTGCAGGCAATTATCAACCTTTGAGTAGGTGCTTGTAGCCAAAAGCAGGTTCTCTGCAAGAGCATCCAATGATCTTAACTGGTTACCCGTCAATCCAATCTGAAAAGCAGGTTCTCTGCAAGAGCATCCAATGATCTTAACTGGTTACCCGTCAATCCAATCCCAATATATAATAATTTTAATATCAGAATTTATTGCTAGAAATGTAGCTTTGTTATTACCAAGCACTTATCCTTGGATTTAATCCCTAGCACTACATAACCCAGCTGTTAAGTAGCACACGTCTGTAGTTTCTGAATCTGTGAAGGAGAGGGAGGATGACCAAAAGACAAGATCCTGCCTACATTCTGAATCCAAGGCCAATTTTAAACACATATGAACCTATCGTTAAAAAAAAAAAAAGCAAGAGTGTTTATTTTGCACATTTTCACGTATAATGCATTTACAATAAAGTAACTCTTCCTATTACTCCTGCTCCACTGACACAATTAAATGTATTTTTTACCCCTCAGTTAGTTCTTTCATTACCTCATCTTTGTTACTATCAGGATTCAGTTCATCAGTTTTGTACCTGACAATGATTTTATTAAACATTGAATTCTCAAGTGTATTTGCAAAAACAGTTTCACAATAATGTTTATGTTTGACTTTTTGGCTTTTGAAACCTGGTCTATTATCTATATTGCTTATATATACTGGTAGAGAGAGAAAACATCTTCCACCAAATATGTGGTAAAGAGATTCCTGAGTATTGCTTAAGGAAATCACATGGGCTAAGGTAGCGCAATGAATGAAGAAAAGCATATGGGACAAGATCTTTTGGAAAGTGCTTTTTTTTTTATATATATTTCTTTTTTTATTTTCTAAATAATATTTAATGAACAATCAAAAACAACAAGAACAAACCCCTGTTGCCTCCCCCCTCCCCACCCTCTCCCACTTATCAGCCCTGTCATTCCCCTACACTGGGGCACAGAACCTTCACAGGGCCAAGGGCCTCTCCTCCCATTGATGACCAACTTGGCCATCCTCTACTATACACATGCTGCCAGAACAATCAGTCCCACCATGTATAGTCCTTGGTTGGTGGTTTAGTCCCTGGGAGCTCTGAGGGCATTGGTCTGTCCATATTGTTGTTCATCCCAAGAGGCTGCAAACCCTTTAACTCCATTGGTTCCCTCTCTAACTCCTTCATTGGGGATCCTGTACTCAGTTCAATGGATGGCTGTGAGCCTCTACCTCTGTATTAGTCAGGTACTGTCAGAGTCTCTCAGGAGACAGCTATATCAGGCTGGAGTGCCCTTCCTTCAGTCTCTGCTCCATAGTTAGTCTCTGCAACTCCTTGCATGGGTATTCTGTTCCCCCCTTTCAAGAAGTCCACATCGAATCCACTTTGTGATGCTGTACATGCTTTGAATCCCTCTACTCCAGAGAGAGAGAGAGAGAAAAGTAGATCTGTGATTTCAAGGCTAGCCTGGTCTATATCCAAGGCTCCATAGAGAAACGCTGCCTGGTAAAACAAAACAAAAACAAAAAGACAAAGAGGAAAAACACTGTTGAGGTTAAGTCACTAAGTTATAGAAGGTGTTACTATACATTAGAACTTAACCTATTTCAGGGCCCAGAGTTGCAAAACAATGAGACAGATTTATAGTAGCCTCACATTTCTCAGTCCCCTAAGACTCAGCACAAGTAATGCCTTCCAGCTGAATGCAGACAACTACAGTCAGCTACAAATAAAGCAGGAATCTTAACCTCATTTTGTTACTCCGGTTGTTTGGAAACTGTATTTGCAATTTCATGGACGAACATATAACTGCTGTAGTGAGAAGAGAAGAAAGATAATGCAAGAAATCCTTAAGTTCACAGGACAACACCCATAGTAAGATTTGTATGAGCCAGAATGACATCACAATTGAATTTGAAACACATGAACACCTAATCATTTTTGTTAATTTTAGAAAATTATCCTTTTTCCCTTTTCCCTTATCCTTTTTCTTTTTTTTTTTTCATTTTTAGAAAATTATCTTGATTTAGGTTTTCTAATGTAGCACCTGTTTAACTGATCAACATAAAATAAAGTAACACATTACATTTAAAGTGACACATTAAAGTAAATAAGACTGGATGTCTTACATATCTAATGAAGATCATCCACAAGGATTTTATCTTAGAGGGTGGGTTTATAGCTCTATAGTAGGGCATCTACCTAGGACATAAGAACATGCATTAAGGGGCTGGTGAGATGGCTCAACAGTTAAAAGGACTAGCTTCTCTTTCAGAATTCCTTAGTTCAATTCCCAGCAACCACATGGTGGTTTACAACCATCTATATGGACACCTGGTACCCTACTCCTGCATGGGTATGTATATGCAGCATAACACTCATACATTAAATAAATATTTTTAAAAAGAATCAACATTCAATACCACTATGTATGCACATGCAAACACTGACACATGTGCAGGCACACTAAGATAGATAGATAGACAGATAGATAGATAGATAGATAGATAGATAGATAGATAGATAGGGATAGAGAGATAGAGAGATTTTAAAATAATAAATCTGAGAAGCAAAAAGATTGTAATAGTCTATTCTCATTGAATAGATATTGACCCAACAAGATAGCATTCAAACCATAGTTGCACTTTACAAAAATGTTAAAGATCTCAACACTAGAGTAAGTATATAGGCTACCCAGTTAAATAAGTTATCTATTTAACACTTTTGCCAACCACTAATACACACACACACACACACACACACACACACATATATATATATATATATATATATATATATTACAGAAGAGTGAAGGATACATCTGTTGAATAAGTGGTCTCTTGGTGACTTTTAGCTCAATGGCCTCCTTAGTTGGAACCCAGGTGGCATACCTGTCTTATAATTGGACAATGTGCTTAAAGTTTACAGCTGAATACCTAATGACATGACTGTAGCTATGTTAGTGTTAGTTTAAAGGAAAATGACTGTAGTTATTAAGAACTATGTTCTGAACAATCTGAATTTTGTTATGGTAAGTATAATTAAAATTGAAAGAAACATTTAATAAAGCTGGTAGTTGCTGACTAGAATGATTTTATTATATGGGTTGAGTTTGCAGCACTATGGTAAATCAAGTGAATGGACATATTACAATGTCTGGTTGTATAAGTTCCTATGAGAGTTTTCCACTCCGCTATAAACTGTGATATATTATCTCTCTGCTTGTGTGATTCTCTTTGAGTCATACTTAGTAACCACAATCACTCAGTGCCCAGGGCATTTGAGTTTGCTGTGTTTCCTGCTAATGCAATTAACTCTTCTCACATCTCTCCTTGCAGAATTTGACTTTTTAACAAAACTCTCAAGGTGTAGCTAAAATGGGCTCCTCGTTCAGTACCTTCCTTTGAGCTTTGCTCACTTTGTCATTTTTTTTTCATTTTAGTCTATAACCTCAGATTTCCCTAACAGTGATGGTCAATTTTTTGATTCATTGACAAGCACATTTAATTTAGAGGAGACACATTTGATGCACTCCTAAAATATGTTTATATTAGGAAATTTATCCAATCTTTGATAAGTCTTATGAGATGATTTTGTAGCTTTGAAATCTGTTTGTTTCTCACTATATGTGTGACCAGAAGGCCTCAAAGGATCTATGTTGGAGAATCGGAGTCTCTCATTGAGCTAAGAATTGCAGTAAATATAATGGCAATAAGTTATTAACACTTATGGAATGTCAGATCTTCTGAGATAAAATTTTATTTGTAATACCCACTGTAAGGAAAACATACTATTTACCTATCTGTTATTATTTTCTGAGTGTACTAAAATAATGGTAATAAAAAATGGATTTGCTACAATATATGTGTTCTAACCTTTCCTTTCTTTCCCTTGAATGCCAGATCTTTAGAATCACCTATATCTGGTCTAACTGCCTTCCAGTCCATAAGACTCATTACTGGAAGAAATATCTTATATAAGATCAGTTGATAAATGCTTCATCCCCTCCCTCAGTGACTTTTCTTAGAATTAAAGAACAGTGCAGATTATAAACTGTGGCTGAACTTTTTCCTCAAATTTTATCGACTCACTATATACAATTCATATTTTCTCCTCCCACGTGTTTTGCTGCTTTCTTCTGAAATTCTCTTAATATTGGGCAAGCTCTCTTGACACAGACCTTGATCATGATGTTCATTCAGCAAACAGTAATAATCACATAATTAGATTGTGTGTGCCCAGGGAGACCATACTATACTCCAGATAACTACAGAAGCATTCCATGTGGATCATATCATTTGTCTAAAGCTCATTATTTTATTTTTAATTATGTGTCTGCACGTAGCTTATGTGTACATAAGTCAATGTGCCCCTGGAGCCCAGAGGAGGTTTCCATATCTTCTGGAGCCGAGGTTGAAGATAGTTATAAGGCATTTGACATAGAAGCTGAGACAGATATACATGTCCTATGAAAGAGCAGTGTGTGCTCTCAGACTTTTACCCAATTCTCCAGCACAGATAATTGGCTAGTTCTGTTCATTTTAGAAAATCTGAAGTACTGTCAATAGGAAGAGTCAATGTTGTTTTATAAACACTGAAAGAAAACAAGCTACTGAAAGAAACACAAAATCATGCTTTCTTCCCAGGTGCTCCTACTCAAATAATGATTCTAGATTGTTTAACGAACCTGTCATTGGAAAAGGAAATGCTTAAGCGAAGTGTGTTGGTCAAGGTACTTCTGAAACCCCTTTGCATTTAGTATAGTTGTCATTTCTGTAAGAATCCTGTGTTCAAGTCTTTCCATGTTGTTCTCTAGGATATTATGAACATTTAAAGTATTGGATATAACTGTGTTAGATGTTATTTTATCATATATATTATGTATGATAATTTATATACAATATATCGATGCATATTAAATATTGCCTTGTGTATCTAGACTGGCCTGAAACTCACTATGAAATCAAGGATAATCTTGGTGTTCTGTCTTCTTGCCTTCCCTTGCTGACTTCTGGGATTATAAACATGGGCTATCATGCCTGGTTTCTGCAGTGCTGGGCATGGAATCCAAGACTTTATTAGGCGAGCTCTCTGCCATCCAAACCACATCCCTGGTCCACAAATTTCTGAAGAGATTTCTCTACTATATTCTTTGATTCTTTTCTTATATCACATCGTTCAAGATGATGAATATTGCTCTGCACGTTACCTTGCCAGTGCTTCTTTTACTGGTTAGGGATATAAAGGAAGTTTTGGAGAAAATCACTACACCCTTCTTCTAATGGTCTTCCTGTGGGTTGGCTAAGGTAATGTGCATCTGTGCCACCAGAAAACAAATGTTTAATTACTCAAGAAAAGGAAACTATATATATTTTTTCAAAGATACAGTGTACAATAACTGTGTATTGCAACTATGCACTTGTTACTGAGACAAATATTTACTCATTTGGTCATTGTTTTTGAGTGGCCAAACCTAACAAGCTTAATATCTTTGTGAGAGAAAAGTGATAAGAAA
This sequence comes from Hylomyscus alleni, assembly GCA_019843855.1. Taxonomy (NCBI): domain Eukaryota; kingdom Metazoa; phylum Chordata; class Mammalia; order Rodentia; family Muridae; genus Hylomyscus; species Hylomyscus alleni. The sequence goes on from JADRCC010576932.1 coordinate 13,681, forward strand.
GAGATGTATAAAATAATTGAACAAAAGGATTTAGACATGTAAACTTATTTCATTAAATGTGGAGCAAAAATCCAAATAGTGATTTTTAACATCCAATGAGTTTATCTACTCCAAGCACAACACTATTTCTGGAAACTAGTAAGCCACTGTAGGTATTAAGTAATTCATCTCATTTATTTGTTCAACAAAAGTTTTGAGAGCTGTTATGAAGGATCACTTAAAGTTTTGTGCATTAGGTACAAATCATTAAATATGATAAAATATTTTTAAAGTAGAAAAGAAGAAGCTACATCAAGAACTTTGTTCTTTCATCTAGTCTATTATAGTGTTCATCAATGTAAACATATAGATTTTAACATTAAGAATTTAAATAAAATTTACTGAGTTATCTTCAAATTAATATAGAGATTTAGAAATATTTAGATTTCTCATAAATGTATGCAAGTATACAAATATATGAAAAGAGTCAGTTGTGTATGTGTGTGTGTCTGTTGTTTTACTTTATTTGTTTGCTTTGAATGTTTCTGTACCATGTGCTTGTGGGCAGTGCCTTCAGGAGGCCAGAAGAGGATGCCATTTCCTCTGGAATTTGAATTGAATTGGAATTTGAGGCAGCATGCAGGTTTTGGGAATCAAACCTGGGTCCTGCAGAAGAGCAGCAGTGCTCTTAATTACTGACCTAGCTCTACAGTCCCACCAAAAAGTTAGTTTTCTTCATCTATTTTTTCTTTATTTATGATGAGAATGGTTTTGTAGTAATAAATCAAATAAATGATTCCCAGTGTATACAACAAAAATACTTCTTCATTGAAATTGGGAGAACATATCTCAACTAATGAAAAACAATCAGTCAGATTATGCCACCAAATATCACCCACATCCCTCCAACATCAAATTTATTTGTTTGAAGAAAAAGGATTATAAATTTTCTGAGGGTCTTGAAATTTTTCTAAATCATACTTATCTACAGAGAATTTGAGAGCATCAAGTCGTGTTTATAAGCAAGTCATCAGTATTAGACACCATAATTAGACAAAATAAATTGTATTTGCATTGGCTTTGCAAGACTCACTTCTGTAACAATTAATTCCAAAGTACTGAATTAGTCATGATTTATAAACTTAAAAGGTGGAATCAGCTGAGTTTTCTTCATTTGGCATTCATATTCTGAAAAACAATGTCCATAATAAAATTATTTTCAAAATAAGCATTTAATTTCCTGTAGTACTATAAAGATGAAATATATTTACTTTTTACTTTTTCATGTACGTGTGTGTGTGTGTGTGTGTGTGTGTGTGTGTGTGTGTGTGTGTGTGTTAGAGTATGCATACTCCTTAGTCATCAAATTTCATAAAACAAGTCACAGTAAAAATGCAACTTGGAGTCTGTCATCTTTGAAAGATTGAACTCAGATTATGAAGCTTGGCCACGCATATTATTACAGATGATAAGCAGTTTTTCTGGGTTTTGTCCCCAGTAGACTGCACCCTCACAAATACTGTTTCTCATACAGGCTTTGGATTTAAACCTATTTGAAGAATATTCCATTTCACCTATAGTTTAGTCTTTTGAAGAATATTAAAATTTATCTACAGTTTCTTCATGAATCCATCAGTATATAATAGCCACAATGCTGAATAGCATTTATTATTCCACAGAGTAGATAATCCATTTCATTCTGATACTATTTATCTAAATGTGGAAATGGATAGACTGAAGGAGGGACAATCCAGCCTGATATAGCTATCTCCCTTGAGGCTCTGACAGTACCTGACTAATACAGAAGTAGAGGTTCACAGCCATCCATTGAACTGAGTACAGGGTCCCCAAATGAAGGATCTAGAGAAAGGACTGAAGGAGCTGAAGGGTTTGCAGCACCTTAGGATGAACAACAATATGAACTAACTAGTACCCTCAGAACTCCCAGGGACGAAACCATCAACCAAGGAGTACACATGGTGGAACTGATTGCTCCAGCTGCATGTGTGGCAGCATGTGTATAGTAGAGGATGGCCAAGTCAGTCATCAATGGGAGGAGAGATCCTTGAAACCTGTGAAGGTTCTGTGCCCCAGTGTAGAGGAATATCAGAGCCAGTAAGCGGGAGAGGGTGGGGTGGCAAGCAGGGGGAGGGGGAGGGAACAGGGGTTTGTTCTTGTTGGTTTTTTTTTTGTTTGTTTTTTTTTTTGAGGGGAAATTGGGAAATATGACTTATAAATAAAGAAAAGATCTAATAAAAGAAAAAACAGTATAATATTAAGGAAACAATATTTACAGCTGTTAGCTTGGATTGTGTTAGTCCTGTTATGGAAATTAAAACAACTTTTAATGAATTGGGTGAGTTGTCAGCTCTGAAATCGCAGATGCTTTGTAGGCTACAGGGGAACAACAATGTTGTGATGGCCTGAGCTATAGAGTATAGAGCTATAGAGTAGCTCCGGGCCACTCTGGGCAACTCACTTTTATTTTTAATATAAAAGGTGGGATGATACAGATATAGATCAAGAGTAGAATGATTTCCCAAGCCTTAGTAAAATACTCATTAAAACAATCAGTCAGTCAGTCAGTCTATTTCAGTCAATGCATTTCAAGTTGTTCCTGCATAAATTCCTTTACCTACAAAATGATAACACATCTCCTTATAGTTTCTGTTCAGTGTAATAAATAGCCCACATAAAAGAAAATAGCAATAGCTTAGATTTCTAATCATATATTATTGCGAGCTATAATCTAGTTTTATCACTGATTCAAGAAAACACACATTCTTAATG
>JADRCC010576933.1:0-18412 GCA_019843855.1 Hylomyscus alleni
GGAACCATCTTGCCAGGCCAGTTTTTGGAGACAAACAGAAAATTAGATTTGGATGTATCACCAAACTATCAGAAAACAACAACAACAACAACAACTCATGTTTCTGAATGCAATTTGGATAAATGCAGCTTCCTGGTTGTCACGGGCTTCCTGGGGATGTAAGGGTGATGTGCTCGGTGGGTCTCAGTAGCGAAAGGATTGAGGGAGTGACCTTTGGGACATAAAGGACAAGGTACAGCTCCTTGGGTTGGGATTCTCAATACCAATTCCCGGAGTGATAAGGTTGGTTGTTGCCTAACATGTAGCCTTCGAGGCCTAGGGATAGAGCCTCCCACTATGAAGCAGGAACAGAGAGAGGCCGAGGGACCCCAGCAGCAGTTTGGCTTAAGCAAAATAAGGCAACCTTGTGACTAACGGTTATTTTCTTTGCGTTCTTTCTAGGGAATAGCAGATTTCTGTCCTCACAGACAGCACTGGCAGCCTCTGAGCAGGCAAGTCCAGGAGAATAAGTAAATCCTGGAGCTGGTTTGCTAATGTCACAAATCAGCCAGCAGCGCTGCTGATCTACCAGCACAGGGTGGAGCAGAGAGAAGGAGCTGACCGAGTCCCTGAGACATCAGGCATCATCAGATCCTGGGAGCAGAGAGCCAGCCAGTTAGAGTTGAACCTGGAGACACCTGCTCCCCGCCCCTGCAACACCCCCACCCCTACCCCCACCCCGTGGAGACCAGGGGTGCGGCCAGCTTCCAGTAAAGCATCAAATCAAAGATTAATGCCTGGAACCCACCTCCGTGGCCACATCCACTTCAGACCTTTGAACGTCACCTGATTGACGTTAGGCACAGCGTTCGTTAGGCTCAGCGTTCCTGCTTCATGTGGGTGAGCCAAGCGGAGAGCTATGTGGAGCCAGGGGTGCCTGGGTTCCCACCTCAGGGTCCACGAATGGTTTCCAGACTCAGCGTTCCGGGGCTGGGGTTGGGGGAGGAGGAGGACATGTCTGTGGCTTTGACACTTACTAGCTGTGTCATCTTGGGAACCTTGTCTAAATCTTTGTACCCCAGTCCTCTTTTCTGTCATATGGTGATGATGGTCCCGATCGGATACCTGGGAGGCTCAAGCGAGGTTGCATGCAGAAGCAATTCTTTCAAACATTCTTCCTTTCAGGTACGGAGGTTCTTTTAAAAAAAAAAAAAAAAAAAAAAAGTCGAATTACGTGAAAAAGAGTACCTGACCTTGATAGCTGAGCATTCGGTTATGGCCGGTGGGCGGGCTTCTGAATGGGCTTGAGAGACTGCTGAGCCCCCATCCCCAACAAACCCTGGGGATCTCCGTGTCTTGTGCCTGCATTTCTAGAGTCTACATTGTCCCGGTAGTGAAGTCTATAGCTTAGTTGAGGTGCTCAGAGACGTCCTGGCCTCCAGTTGGATGCCGGGTGTGGGGTTCAAGTGCCTGTATTTAGGGCAGACCACCTCAGCCTCAGCACTACTGACTTTGGAACGGAATCCTTTGTGTGTGTGTGTGTGTGTGTGTGTGTGTGTGTGTGTAGGGGGAGGTCGGCTGTCCTATGCACTGTAGGACGATTGGCACTGTCCACTCATTGGATGCCAGAAGCACCTTCCATCCATCTCATCTTGTCCCAGTGTTCACAAAGGAAACCATCCTCCCCCCCCACCCCCCGCCGCCCCTCCACCCAGGGAATGGAGGAGGAGTCACCGTGGTGGAGAATCTATAAATTGGCTATAGCCAGCTGCGTTGTTGTTTGTTGAGATTTCTTAATCTTTCTGATCCCCATCTGAGTCTGTACACTGACTGGAGATGTTTTCGAAGTTGAGGGACCATAGACTTTCTGAATCCCCAGTCCCATTTGAAACAAATAGCTGGATCCTGATCTAGGCAGCAGATCACCCCGCTGCCTGTTGCTTATACCTAAACGTTTGGAAGGCTTTGAAGCTCCACATAGCTGCTTTCAGTCCTTTCCTGCTGGGTAAAATACTAGTCACAGTTAAACAGTGGATGTCGTACAGGGAACAGGAGCTTGACCTTGTGCATATGAATATAGTTTTTTTTTTTCTTTTTACCACAAACCTGAGAACAGGTGGTTTCTCCTTCAGGTAGTTACCAGAACAAATTGTATGGTCTTTTGACTGGTTGGATGGAAGTCGAGATGGAAGCATCTGGAATCTCCATTCTTTAGGTCGTCTTTCTAAATCCTCGGAGGAGGTCGGTATCCTATACTTGCGACTGTGATGAGGCCCTTTGATGGTGTGCTGTGTTGGTGGTTGACTTTTTATTTGCCATCTGCAGGCAAATGGGGTATGGCTCCGCTTCTTGTTTGATGTCTTGGGTGCTGGCTCTAAGAGTCAGGGCAGAGGCTGCACCCCCTCCCACCTCCTGTGTGGGTGTCGTTTCGAGTCTTCCAGCAAGAGAGGGTGCCCCTCCTTGGTAGGTTTTACGCTGTGGCTCCGTTGCCCATTCCTGAGGAAGGAAAGGTTTCCATCCAAGCACAGATCCAAGAAGGCTTCAGGTGGGGATGAGGTATGTTGTCTCCTTAGCAGGCAACCCTCAGGCAGGGCTGAGGTTGCCAGGGTTGGGTGGGTGGAGGGGCAGGAGGGGCCAGGGCTGGGGGTGGGCAAAGCAGTTTGGCTCTTTGCTGGCAGTTGAAGAACCAGATTTTTGTAGGATAATAATTCTAGACAGGTCAAAGGGTTGCTTTCTTTCTTCTTTGACGACTCATGCCTCAGATTATGTATGGCATTTGCTACGTCTTTTTGGACAAGTAGAAGATCTAGTTTAGGTCATGTCTTCTCAAGGAGATATAAAGGCACAAGCAATGGTGGAGTTATGAAAGATGCAGAAAGCTCTGCTGGCTGGAGTGGTGGCCTCCTTGGTGGGGTCAGCATCTTTATCATAGAAATCACCAGTTACTTGTGTCCTGTGGCTAGCTCTTCAGGAGAGATGGGCTCTTGCACTTGCTGTGTGTGCGTGCGCGCGCATGTGCGTGTGTGTGCTCACGAGACTTCCAGTGACCTTAGGATATGGTGTTGGAGGTTTCTGGTCCAGCCTCAGGAGAGGCAGGCCTGTGGGTGGGCTGGTGGCTCTTTGTGATGCCCTGCTCTTGTGGAGAGCTCTATGATGGTGGGTGGTGTCTTCAGGAAGTCTCTGCTGATCGCTGCTGCTCTGAGCTGTTTGGAGAGCTTGTTCCCTCTCGGTCCCTCCATATGTCTATTAGGAAATCGTGTTCCAGGCTGACAGATTCCCACTTCTGTTCAGGAAGTGCTTGTTTGGCCTCTAGGACTAGGAGGGAGGCATATCTGCAGACTGGCTGTTTGCCAAGGTTGTCCTGTGTCTTTAGATTTTTTTTTTTTATATTTTCTTTATTTACATTTCAAATGTTATCCCCTTTCCCAGTTTCTATCCCTCCCAAAAACCCCCTACTCCATACTCCCTCCCCCTGCTTCTATAAGGGTGTTCCTCCACCCACTCACCCACTCCCTCCTCCCTGCCCTCAATTCTCCTACACTGGGGCATCTATCAAGCCTTCATAGGACCAAGGACCTCTCCTCCCATTGATACCTGACAAGGCCATCCCTCTGCTACATAAACAGCTGGAGCCATGTGTACTCCTTGGTTGGTGGCTTAGTCCCTGGGAGCTCTGGGGGATCTGGTTGGTTGATATTGTTGTTCTTCCTATGGGGTTGCAAACTCCTTCAGCTCCTTCAGTCCTTTCTGTAACTCCTCCATTGGGGACCCCACTCTCAGTCCAATGGTTGGCTTTGAGCATCTGCCTCTGTATTTGTAAGGCTCTGACAGGGCCTCTCAGGAGAGAGCCATATCAGGCTCTTTTCAGCAAGCATGTCTTGACATCCACAGTAGTATCTGGGTTTGGTGTCTATATATGGGATGAGTCTCCAGATGGGACAGTCTCTGGGTAGCCTTTCCTTCAGTCTCTGCTCTACACTTTGTCTCCGTATTTGCTGCTGTGAGTATTTTGTTCCTCTTTCTAAGAAGGGCCAAAGTACCCACACTTTGGTCTTCCTTCTTCTTGAGCTTCATGTGGTCTGTGAGTTGTATCGGGTATTCGGGGCTTTGGGGCTAATATCCCTTATCACTGAGTGCATACCATGTGTGTTCTTTTGTGATTGGGTTACCTGACTCAGGATGATATTTTCTAGTTCCATCCATATGCCTAAGAATTTTATGAATTCACCATTTTTAATAGCTGAGTAGTATTCCATTGTGTAAAGCTGTCTTTAGGTTTTTATCCGGGTCTTTGATTTGGTGTTGGTTCGGGCTCGCGTCCTCAAGCAGCTTCTTCTCTTCCTCCTTTTTGACCAGTGCCTGCCCACCAGTAGGGCTCGCCGTCCCCAGCATGCCCACCAGCAGGGCTCGCCATCCCCAGCATGCCCACCAGCAGGGTTCACTGTCCCCAGCGTGCCCACCAGCCATCCCCAGCATGCCCACCAGCAGGGCTCACCGTCCCCAGCGTGCCCACCAGCAGGGCTCGCCGTCCCCAGCGTGCCCACCAGCCGTCCCCAGCGTGCCCACCAGCAGGGCTCACTGTCCCCAGAGAGGGAATTTGGGGCCTCTTGCTCTGCTCATCCAGGTGACCCACCTTCCTCCAACCTCAAACCTCGAAACAAAGCTGGAAAGAGCCTGTTTTTCAAACCACTCTCTTTCTTCCTTTTACCACTAATCTTCTGACGGCTTAGGTGAGGTTCCTTCCTTCCATACCCTCCAGAGCCATTTTGGCGCCCTCTTTTTCCCACTTTGGGCAGGGTGGAGGACTGGTCATCGATATTTTGTCTTGGAGACTCTCTGACTTGTCTGAGTGTCTGGGTTGATACTGTGGGATTCAGCAGCTTTCTGACTCTTGGAGCATCAGATGAATACTAAGGGTGGGTGTTTAGCATGGGGTTGGGCAGACAAGAGACATGTAAGTCACCAAGAAGTTGTGGCATTTGTGTAACTTCTAAGCTCACTGCAGGAGCACCCTGGGAGGAAGGCCTAACAGTCCAGGACTTGTGGTGTCAAATCTTTTGGATATTCCTTTCCTCTGTCCCTCTGCCCATTCATCCATCCATTCATCTGTCCGTCCATCCATCCATCCATCCATCCATCCATCCATCCATCCATCCATCCATCCACCTGTTCATCTGTCCATCCATCCATCCGTCCATCCATCCATCTGTTCATCTGTCCATCTGTCTATCCGTCCATCTGTCCATTCATCCATCTATCCATCTGTCTGCCCCTCCTTCCTTCCCCCTCTCTCTTTGTCTGTGGCTTTTGGCTCCTTCCCAATGATCTGATTTCACCTTCTGCCTTTAGTGAAGCCTCCCTTCATCTGAGGAAAGTGTGACTTTAGTGACTCATGAAACCAGAGGCTGAGGGAAGTCATGCTGGAAAGGAATTCCTCAGTAGTTCACACCCTCTTGCCTTTTCTAACAATGGGAAGTCCCTCCTGACATATGCCATGCCACCGCGATCCCATACACCCCCATGATGCCTGCCTTGAGCTCCCAAGCCTCCCGGTCCCCCACAGCTGCAGTTACCCACCTCAGGGAGTGAGAGGGCGGGGCCGGGTGGGATGGGCGGGGCCGGGTGGTGTGGGTGGGGTGGATGGGGTGGCGGGTGACTCTTTATGATCTAGAGCTTGGTTTTGTGCTCAGGAAGGGCTCTTAAGAAACATGACTTCAGTTTTAAAAAATGAGTATTTGGAAATCTTTCTGTTCCTTAACTTAACCTTCCACTCCAGTTTGCATTTTGTGTTCTCGTAGCTATCAACCGAGAAAGATGGTGAGACTTTGGGTTCTTCCCCAGCCACCTCTGAGGCAATGTGTCCCCTGCTCGTGATAAGTTGCCAGCATGGCCACTGTTGGCCTGTGCTGCCCCAGGCTCTGTTGAAGGCTCCTCCCCCCACCCTGTGTTTAAGAGGAGTTGGTCCAAAGGGCCTGCTTGTGTGCTAGTGTGCTCACACATGGCCTTGGGTTTGTTTGGCTTAGGGCTCTGTTCTTGCCATCTTGACGTTCTTAATAATTTTTTGAAATAGTTGGTTTTTTAGCACTGGGTTCTACAGATCAGTCCCATGGTTCTGATGAAGGACCACATCAGAGAAGTGTACTGGTGTCAGAGTGGAGGTATTGCCCATAGAAGGTTCCCGAGCAGAGGGGAAGGGCAGCCAGAGGCTGGTATTGAAGAGTGAGGAGAAAGGTCCAGGTAGAAAGACTTCTACCTGGTAGAATGTCCAGGTAGAAAGGCTTTCTAAACAGGAGGAGTAAGTCTAGGAATTGTATGGAATTCAAGAAAAGAGGAACTCCCCATTAGGCTGATCTGCCCACTTGTGAGACAACTCTGTTTAGCAGGGCTACCGCAGTCCTTAGCCTGTAACACTGTCCCACTCTAACTGTCAAACAGCAGCTACCTTCACTCTGAGTCCCAGAGTGGTGGGTTTCTCTGAAAGCAGTGGATTTTCTGAGACCCCATGCCCCGCTGCGGGGTGAGGGAAGCAGAAGCCAGTTGGTCAGGTAGCATTATCACAGAGCCATCAATGGCCTTTGTAAAGTAGGCCACACGCACATGTGTCGAGGCCAGAGGTAACATCCGATGGTGTTCCCCAGGAGCTATCATCACCATTGTCGCTATTGTTGTTTTGAGACCTCTTATTGGCCACGACCTCATCCTTCATGTGAAGCTGGCTGGCCAGTAAGTCCCAGGGATCCCCCTGTTTCTGCCTTCCCAGTGCTGAGGCGGATTTCAAGAGCACGCCTCTGTGCTTGACTTTTTTTTTTTTTTTTTTTTTCTGTGAGTTCTAGGGATCAAACTCAGGTCCTCACGCTTGGCGTACAAGCACTTTGTCCAGCCACCCTCTGGTTAAACTTCCTACTGGGTTTCCTGTAGGCTTTTTGAGCCCTGCCCCCACCCTGGATTTTTTGTGTTTCTGCCAAGTCTCATTTTCCTCTGTGTTCTCTGTGGCCAGCTGTTCTCGATGTCTCGAGTTGGGTGGATCTGTTGGAGAAAATCCTTCAGGGCAGGCGTCTTCAGGAAGGTGAAGGTGCTAGGGATCCAGGAGTAGTCCTTGGTGCCTTGTTGCCATGGTCACCTGCAGCTACAGCAGGATTAGGGGCTGATGGTGTTTCCCTTTGGGCGAGGGCATGGGCACTCTAGTGCAGAGGGGCTGAACTGAGCATGTGCAGTTTGTCAACAATGGTTTAAGCAAGGACTTACTCTTGTTTGTTTTCCCCTTGAGCGGGGTTTCTCAGCACTATGCCTTACCCACCCGTGGAATGCTATCCACTATGAAGCTGATCAGTGGCTTAACACAGAGGCCACCCCCACCCCCACCCCGGCGTTCTCACGGGTATCGTCCTGCATCTCCAGTCTTACTCAGCAGTGGGTTTTAAGATGTGGCTGCCCCTCCACGCACTGAAAACTTACTGAGATGACCCAAAGAGCTTTTGTTTATGTGGGTTAAAGCTATTGACAGTCACCATGCTTGTGGCTTAAAATGGAGACACTCAAAGTATGTACCGACTCATTTGAAAAGAGCAGTGGTGAACGCACTGTGTATTAATGCAGATAACATTTTGGCATTGCAGTGAAAATGGTTTTATCCCAACAGACTCTCCTTTCTAGATAGATGACAGTTAGTTCCTCAGTGAGGAGGGGCCCCACGAACGACAGAAGTGTAGAAAATGAGTTTGGTTTGTGTCGTCTTATAATACATGTGCTGGAAAAGAAGTTGTGGGATGGATTAAACTTTAGCCAAATCTGATGACTGACAAGTTGGAAGACAGTGTTCTGAGTGATGCTATTGCTTGTGTTGAAAAGGCCGTGCTGCTTGGCAGATGTTCTGTGCCTTACCAGAATCCTTCCTGGTGTGGTATGTGGGATTTGTAGTGTCTCATACAAAACCCCTCATTTTAAAATGGTATGTGTTCATTTTACTATTTACTTGGCAATTCTTACAGCATAGGCTGTTATTAAAAACCCTGAGAGTGTCTTTGCCTTGCTAAAGAGCACAGGCTGATGGTTTTTAGCACATTATCTAGGTGTCTAAATATCGCAGCTACTTTATCTCTTATTTTAATTCTAAAACTTTTTTTTTTCCAAAGTGAGACTTCATATTCTTTCTACATCTCCAGTCCAGGGGAATTCCTAATCCACATTTTGTCTGTATGGATTTGCCTATTCTGGATATTTCACGTAAATTTGATTTTTTTTCCAGTATGAGTGGCCTTTTCTGATTGGTCTCGTTCGCACTGCAGCCTGAGTTGGAGGTGCACCCTTGTTGTTGCCTGCAGCAGTACCCTGTGCTTATTTGTGATTAAATTGTACCCGACTATAGGGATGTGTATGGCCGTTTTGTTTCTCTGTTCACTGGTAGGTGGCTATTTAAATTGCTTTCACTTCAGAACCAGGACAAATGATGTTGTAAATGTCTGTTTGCATGAGTTTTTATGTGGATACACGTCTTCCAGCATTTTTCCCCTGGGTCATGGGGCAGGGCTTGTAAAGGCAAAGAAAGTTTGTTCTCTTAATGTAAGATCTGTACAAGAAGAATTGCCAGATCCAAGAGCATCTGCCCAGGGTTCCTCAGGTTCCACTTCTACAGACAAAATGATGTTAAGAAATCCATTTGGATTATGTATGTTTGCTAGGAGTTCCCACTAGTGTACCAAAGGACTTCCTTGTGCCTCTCTCCCTTTCTGACAGAATATCTTATTCTGATAAGAATGCCACCCACCGCAGCCTGTGAGGTCTCTGCCAGCAGGTGGCTCTGCTCCGTAGCTTGTGTGTCTCATTAGAAAGGATATCCAACCTCTCAGTGAATGACTACGTGAGGTTCCTCAGACTGACAAGAGGCAGTGCCCGTATCGTGTTAGTGTTCCGTGACCTTTGCTGATCCAGGAGCAGGTGGCTTGCTGTAGGCGGACATGATCTGTGAGACAGCAGGATGAGAAGTAATTGTATAGAGGACCGTGTGACGTAATAGGAGAGTGTTGGTGCGATCTCTTACTTATTTAAACTACTGTTAATGTTCTATTTATTTCTAGGCTACCTCTGAGGAGCTACACACACACACACACACACACACACACACACACATGGCCCCCTATTCTGCCCTCTGTAAACCCCAATGATGAAATAGACTCTGTTTTTGTAAGCTGAAATAAAACATTTGAAAGTCATCATTGTTTTCCACGGGTGTGCATGGATGTGTCTCACTGTGGTTTTAACCTTGCTTTCCCCCAACATTCACTGGTGTCGTCACTCATCCTCCATTGCCAGTCACCCTCACATACTCTTTAGTGACGTGTCAGAGAATGGTACTTTGAAGGGCCCTGCATAGGGATGGGCCCTCAAAGTCTAGAAAAGAAAGCCTGACCAGAGGATGGCAGTCTTAGAATGGGAGCAAAAGGTGGATGTGAGGGAGACTTGGCACACTAAGGCAGGCCTTGGGGCAAGTCCTAAGCCCTGCCCCTCTTTAGCATCTTTCCATGGGTGGGAGGGTGTACTCAGGTCCAACACACTGAAGAAATACAAGAGTGCTCTTGGAGCATGCCAGGTTCAGAGGAACCCCATAGTCTAAACCAGAGTGCTATGCTTCATCTGAGGTGTAGTGTGTCCCCCCAAAGGTTCATGTAACAGGGAGGTTGCTCCCCAGAGGTTCCTGGAGGGCCCATGTCTTCACTGCAACTTGAGTTATCAGCTGTAGCATGAGCTGGATGTGGTGGTGCATGCCTTCCATGGAAGTACCCAGGAGGCAGAGAGGCAGAGAAGCAGAGGGGCAGAGAAGCAGAGGGGCAGAGAGGCAGAGAAGCAGAGAGGCAGAGAAGCAGAGAGGCAGAGGGGCAGAGGGGCAGAGGGGCAGAGGGGCAGAGAGGCAGAGGGGCAGAGGGGCAGAGGGGCAGAGGGGCAGAGGGGCAGAGAGGCAGAGGGGCAGGGGCAGAGGCAAAGAGGCAGAGGGACAGAGGGGCAGAGGGGCAGAGGGGCAGAGGGGCAGAGGGGCAGAGGGGCAGAGGCAGAGACAGAGAAGCAGAGGCAGAGGGGCAGAGGCAGAGGGGCAGAGAGGCAGAGGTAGGTACTTCTCTCTGAGTTTGAGGCCAGCCTGGTCTACCTAGTGAGTTCCAGGTCAGCCTGGGCTACACAAAGACCTCTCTCGAAAGATCAAAACCAAACAAAAATAGCACAACACACGTTATTTTGTACTGTGCATACTGCCATGTGGAGAAACACCAACCAATCCACCTGAAGCACCTCTCTGCTCAGATCTGAGGTTATGCAAGCCATGGACTGCACTGTTTTTATTGCATCAATGAAGATATCTGCTCTAATAGAAATACAATAGTTTAGATATGGGAAACAAAAGACTTAATATTTCCCTACCGTCACTTCTCAGCATGTATCTAGTCTCCCTTTAATTGCATGCTGTCAAACATACACATCCATCTTATTACCATGCAAATTTTCTTCCACTTTTAATAAATGGTAAATTTATATGTTTACCAAAGAGCTATTTAAAAATAAACCTTATATTTCTAGTAAATGTTTGCTTTGCGTGTCTATTTTGTATATTCAAGGTTGTGTTGAAAAGTTTCTGGCTATGAAGGGGCTTTGGTTTGAGTGGGTTTTTTTTTTTTTCTCCAGACAGGGTTTCTCTGTATAGCCCTGGCTGTCCTGGAACTCACTCTGTAGACCAGGCTGGCCTCGAACTCAGAAATCCACCTGCCTCTGCCTCCCAAGTGCTGGGATTAAAGGTGTGCGACACCACTGCCCGGCTTTGAGTGGGTTTTAAATGCTTTCTTCTAGAAGGCTTCTTGGTATGTGGCACGGTCATGTTCTGTTCCCTGTGTGGTTTTCCTGATCAGCCACTGGGACACTCCTTTTCCACAGTCTTGTGTTCAGCTCAGAAGTATTTCTAGCCATGGTACCTACCTTTAGCACGTCAAGAGGCCCTGCCCACACGGTTCTGAGTTAGATCCTTTAGCACCATTGGCAACCACTTACTTTCAGGGCTGACTTCTTCAAGGAACATGCTTATTGCAGGGCTCAGGATCCGGGCTACTTTAAGACCCCAAACTGCCATGTATGTGACACAGACTAGAATCATCAGAGAAGATAGACTCTCAGTGGAGGAATTACCTCTATCGGGTTGGCCTGTGGACATGTCTCCAGGGGCATTTTACTGATTAATAACGAGGGCAGTGCCATCTCTGGTCAGGTCCTAGTCCTGGGTTCTCTAAGAAAGCAGAAAGAGCAAGTCACAAGAAGCAGGCAAGTAAGAGGCACGTCTCTATGGCCTCTGCTTCGGTTCCCCATTCCAGGGACCGACCTTGAATTCCTGCCCCGATTTCCCTTAGTAATGAACTGTTAACCCGGAACTAGAAAGATGAAGTGAATCCTTTCCTCCCTGAGTTGCTTTTTGGTCAGTGTTTTACCACAGCAACAGAAAGCCAGCTAGGACAGGCCTGATGTTTGTTTTAAAGCTGAAGAACAAAACCGGCCTATGAGACTGAAGAAAATGTTTTAGTGTCATGTCAGTGTGCTAGGGTCATGACAAAATACCTGGGAGAAACAGGTGGAAAGGTTCATTTTAGACCACAGCTTCAGGTTTTTAGTCCATGCCGTTAGCCCCATCCCTGGGGACTTCTGTGGTAGCCAAGCATGGCAGGGTATGTGTAGCAGAGCAAAGCCACTTACTTCACAGATGGCCAAGAAACAGAAAGCAGAGGGGACCAGAAACAAATTACTCATCCAGAAACCCCCTCCCTCCTCTCAGCCTCCACCTCCCCCAGTTTCCACCAGCTTCCAATAGACCAACCATGACTATCAGTGGATTGACCTATTGATTAGGTTAGCATTCCCATGTTCCAATCACTTCTAAATATTGAACTCGAGCTCTAACCATTAGATGATGATGATGATGATGATGACGATGACGATGACAACGATGAGGTAATGTCTTTTTAAACCACACAAAATATATTTTTCAATATGGGGATTTGCTGGGTGGCCCCAACCCCTGTAGGTTCTTTCTCTCGAATCTTTCATTCCTCCTTTGGGATTTCCTTTCTCATCCCATCCTTTCAGATTTAATGAGGATCACAGCCTGCTGGTCATGCCCGACTGGCCAGAGATTGCATCTAAGAAGGGTCGAACCTTTGCCATTTGGATCTGTAACTATGGGGAAATGTAGTGCCTCGTCCTACTTGGAGCCAATTAGTTCACGCAACAAATGCTTTATTGGGTATCTGCTATGCGTTGGCATGCTCTAGATGCTGGGGATATAGCCAGCCATGGACATGTTTCCCCACTGTATGGAGGATATTAGTCTGAGAAAAATCAAGCCATCAGATTAGAGCAGAAACAAAAGGCAGGAAGAGCGCTGGCATCATTTCAGTATGTCGCCGGTTCAGGTTGTCCTGGGAGAGCTGCTGACTAGATGAGGTAGCGTGGCTTTTGGCCAGCAATTCTCATCGTTTTGCCTGAGTTGGTTGGAGATGCGCAGGTCCATGTTCTACTCAAGGATCTGCCTCAAAGCTCCCGGGAGGCAGATGCCGCGTGGCCTCCCGGAGCCATAGTTGGATCATTTCCTACAAGCACTTTCCAAGTTAAGCTCAGGCTGGCCCCCTCCTCCCACCCGACGGTGGGCTTACTCATTCACTCATTGACTCTTGAGACCACCACTGGCTGCCCTTAGGACCCCACCCCCAGCCCCAAGGAGCTGAGCCACTTATACTCTCAGCCCTTGCTTGTCTCAGCAGGATCTGAGACCTTCTATGGGGACTTGTCCTTTCAGGGGGTCTCCCTTCTTGATTTCTGTCCACTCCCCAGCCAACCCTGCTCTTTTTCAGCTCTCAATCCATAGGAGGCCAAGTGATGCTGTCTTAGACTTCCACTCGTGCTGTGTGTTCTTATCTCCCCGACTCCATCTTTCCACAGATACATTTCAGATTTTCATCTCCATCTCAACTCCTTCCAGGACACTGAATCCATACACCCAGGTACCCACAGATACTTGTCTTTGTCTGAATGTGCTAGACATCTTCCAAGCCCCCTTTTCTTTGGTCTCCACCCTTCCCAACCTTGCCTTTTGTCCTTGAGGCTGGCGGGTGTGGACTCCACAATAAACCACTGGCTTCATCATCGTCATCTTCATTATCATCATCATCATCATCGTCATTGTGTTCATCCTCCTCCTCCTCCTCCTCATCATCATCATCTACTGGTTAGGGTTTGTGTTCAATATTCAGGTCTAAATGTAGAACTTAAAAGGAGATGGATGAGAACCAGTAGACTGGGAACATGATATTTACCCTAACAGAGTTAACTTGGGGGCAGGGGATGTGGCAATGGAGCTTGGTGTAGAATGCTTGCTCTCACAGGAGAGACCCAGGATTTGATCCCTGCCCCAGACAGAGTTTAACCTGGGACTAACTGTGTGTTTGAACCAATATGTGACACACTATAGAACTAGTCCCTCCTGTTCCTGGTGGCTTCTTATTCTTATTCCTTGTGGCCTGAAGTGTTAGCAGCCAAATCCATTGTCACAGTTCCCAGTTCTTCCCAGTACTCACGGGTCCCTTGTATTTCATCCACATGTTTGTAAAAGACCTTTGTAACAAATCTCCCTTGAATGATGCAATTTGAAGGCACCATCTGTTGTCTCGTGGGACCTGGGCTGAATTAGTAATTGTCACTGGAGATGGGGCCCCAGGAAACAACCTGAATATTCTGGGATTGGGTCAATTCATTATTCAAGAAGGACAGAGGGAAATGGAACATGGATTCTCCACTGCAGGCAGAAACAATCACAATTTCTGAGAGAATTACCAGCAGTGGCGACAGTGATAATAGGCAGGTAGAAAAGAAAACAGATTTCAAATGGTTGCAGCCCACAGTTTCTATGGCAACAAAAGGGGGTTTAAAGATTTTGGAGTCACCTGGATTCTTCAGAGAGGACACAGAGGAAAAAGAATTTTCAAAGTATAGGCATTTCAGAATACAGGACGAATAAGTCATCTAGGATAGTCTTAGAGGGTCTCTAATCTCCCAGGGGGCAAAGGGCAGAGATGACTGAGGTGAATCTTCTCTATTTACCCTTTTTTTGGTGTGTGTGTGTGTGTGTGTTTTGTTTTCAAATCAGGGTTTCTCTATGTAGCTCTGGCTATCCTGGTACTTGCTCTGTAGACCAGGCTGGCTTTGAACTCAAGAGATTTGCCTGCCTCTGCCTCCTGAATCTGTGATTAAAGTCCCAAGCCACAGCGCCCAATTTATTTGCCCTTTCTTCAAGATCTCAATGAAATAAGCAAACCTGAAGATTTGCAGAGGTGAATCTCCTACACTGTGGGGAGAAAGCCATCCCCCTGGGCTTTCAAGGTAGGAAGGTATAAGCAGACACAAAGAAGGCAGAGACATTTGAATCGACGTCTCTTGAATCCTATCCGTTTTACTGCCAGAGGCAGCCGTTTCCCATCCCAACCCCACATGTGAGAATCAACTCTCCTTAGCACTGGTCCTGGTTACTGCACACCTATGGTTGGTTCCTCCAGGCCCCATCCACACTTTGTAAATTGTTCCCCTGTGTACTGGCTGGTTTTGTGTGCCAACTTGACACAGGCTGGAGTTATCACAGAGAAGGGAGCTTCAGTTGGGGAAGTGCTTCCACAGATCCAGCTGTGGGGCATTTTCTCAATTAGTGATCAATTAATTGGGGATCAAACAATTGGTTCCTCAATTAGGGATCAATTAGGACCCCTTGTGGGTGGTGTCATCCCTGGGCTGGAATTCTTGGGTTCTATAAGAGAGCAGGCTGAACAAGCCAGGGGAAGCAAGCCAGTAAGGAACATCCCTCCATGGCCTCTGTGTCAGCTCCTGCTTCCTGACTTGCTTGAGTTCCAGTCCTGACTTCCTCTGATGATCAACAGCAGTGTGGAAGTGTAAGCTGAATAAACCCTTTCCTCCCCAACTTGCTTCTTGGTCATGATGTTTGTGCAGGAATAGAAACCCTGTAAAGAAGTGTTCTAAAGGTAGCGTCCTCCCCAAATCACCCCAATGCAAAGGTGCCACCGATTTTCTGGTCAACAGGAGGCTAGGCAGCATGTCCTAAATCTGAATCCCTCTCCTTGTCCCATTGAGCCAGTTGTCCTCCAAGGCTCAACTCTGTGATAGGCTTCCAGTTACTCAAGTCGACAGCCTTACTTACATTCAGCATAGATTTGTGTCTTTCCCCTAGCCTCTGCCTAGCAAGCATTTCCAATTCAACCTTATACAGTGCCAGTGGCTGATATTTAAAGACTTATTTTATTTTGAAGTATGTGTATTTATATATGTCTACTTATGTGAATAAATGAACACGCAGCGGAGGCCAGAAGATATCATTAGGTGCCCCAGAGCTAAGTTACAAGTGGTCGTGAGCCTCTGGATGTGGGTGCTGGTAGTGAATGTGGGTCTCCAGTAAGAGCAGGGCAAGCCCTGAACCCGTCAGTCATCCTTCTGGCCCCAGGAAGCTGGTGTTTACTATGATGTCTTCTGTCATCTTGTTGGTCTAGGTTACTAGCCTTTCCTGACGGCTTGGCATCTGGTGCAAGCCCTGCACCAGAGCCTTATCCTTCTACCTGTTCTCTCTGTTTCCTCCCTGGCCGCCAGAAACCATAGCATCCCTCAAAATAAATTGCCCCATCTCTGATGTCTTCCCTCGACATCTCCAATGACATTTGAAGCCCTTTTCTTCATCGTCCCCAAGATACTGCACGAGCTGGCCTTGCCTGTTTCCCACAGTGTGGTCTAATGTCCTTATTGTTTTCCCCCTTCTCCAGGTCCTTCTTTTCACCTCACCAACCTAGCAACCTTCCTGCACATATGGAAGAACTCCTCCACCTCAGCACCCCGTGCCTCCTGCATCTTTGCTTTCATGTGGCAGCCTGGCTAAGTCTCACGTTGGTTAGGTGTCTGCTTGAATCTTTAATATTCCCCTTTACAGAGAATCTCAAAGAGCATCCCCATTTCTGTGTTTATCTTTTCTTTGAAACCCTTATGCCTCCTATCCCTTTTTATTATATTCTTCCCAGCCATTTTATCTTTGAGCATAGACGTCACGAAGAGACTCAATAAAGATGTGTTGAATGAAGACAGTGGAGTAAAACACATGATGCCTGTCCCAACCCAGACACTGCGATGCCAGCCAGGGGTTCCCAGAGGAAGTAGTGGTGTCCCATGCCAACGGGTCACACATCCAAGGGCACTAGAGCACACCAAAGGTAGTCCTATTATGGGATCACCTGACTGCTCAGAGCCTTGCTTCCCAAGCCACAAGACCTGCCCCCTCATCTTTGTCTTCTTGACATCTCCCCATGGTCAAAAGCATGTGTTGGGGAAAATAGATTGTTAGCATTTTCTTCAAAGAACTACAATGGAATTCACATTACAGGATTGTTCTTAGGGACATGGCACGAGGTGAACAAACCAGCTTCCTCTAGCAACATCCCCATCTTGGTCTTGAGTGCCATATCATACAACTAGCTCCAGCTAACTGTAGAATGTTCTGGTTACCGTTCTCCTCTTCCTCCTCTTCCTCCTCCTCCTCCCTTCCTTCCTAAAAAGAGCCAAAGCCTTTGGGCTCATTTCTTTCCCTTAGGAGGGAGTTTCTCCTGCCTTCTTAGAAGCTGGCGCAGTTGGGAGTTAGTTGACATTAGAAAACATTTAAGTCCATTTTCTATTACTATAACTGAATGCCACAGACTAAAAAGAACAGGTTTATTCAACTGGTTATTCTGGAGACATCTGGTGAGGAGGACTCTCACTATGTAACCTGGTGGAAGGCACCAAATGGTGAGACACAAGTATGCCATCTTAGGTTTTCTTGGGTTTTTTGTTTTGTTTTGTTGTTTTTTTAATATATGTGGTGTATGTGTTCATGTGTGTGCACACGTATGCATGTGCACATGGATGCCATAGGTTAACATTGGTCATTTTTCTTGATTGCTTTCCACCTTAATCTTTTGAGACAGAGTTTCTCACTGAATTTGCTGATCCAGTTAGACTGGCTTCCAGGGGCTGCCTGTCTCCACCTCCCTAGCACTGTGATCATAGACTTGTTGGGCTTTTGACATGGGTGCCAGGGTCCAAACATAGGCCCTCATGCTTGTGGAGTACATTTTACCAACTGAGCCATCTTGCTTACCCCCTCTCATCGTCTGTCCTCTTCTTGGATAGCAGAGCTCCATCTTCATGGCTTTATGTGATCCTAATTACCTCTGAAGACCCTCCCTCAAAATACCGTTAACATGGATATATTATCTGTTCTGGGGCACACACTCCAAACATAGAAAAAATTTCTCTCCCTCCCCTCTCTTTCTCTGTCTATCTGCCTCCCTCCCTCTCTCCCTTCTTCCCTGTTTCTGTCTGTCTGTCTGTCTCTGTCTCTGTCAATCTCTGTCTCTCCATCTGTCTGTCTCACTCTCTCCATCCTTCACCTCCTCCCTCCCACCCTCAGTTTTGCTGAGGATTGATATAAGGTCTCATTATATATGCTGTTCTACTACTGAACTCTGCTCTCAATTCCAGAGAACCTTAGTGCCCCAGGGCCTGGGAGATTCCCAGGGTGAGCTCTGCTCCTAGGGCCTCCCTCTGTAATAGGGTTAGATGGAACAGCACCTCGCTTTTGAAGAGCTTTCAAAGGGGGAACTTGCTGAGAGAGATTTCTTTAAGGTTGGGTCTGAATGTGGCTTCATTACTGTCAACTTTCTATTTGGGGTTTGAAGCTTCTCTTCTAAAGCAGGCATGTGGCCTTGTTGCCTTTCCAGGACATGGGATTAGCTGACAGGCAGCCATGAAAGGAGAGAAATGGTCCAAATGAATCCCCATCCCAGCCCCTGTTAATTGATGTGTTGCTCCCACATAGAGGAGGCTGAAGACTGCTACAGATGGCACCGGGTACCTGCGAGATTTCTTGTCCCTCTTTTTTTTGTCCTGATGCACAGATACTTTGGCTCAGGGTTAACCAACAGAGCTCATTTTAGAAAGAGCACAGCATCAGGAGAGTGCAGCTTTCCCCTCTGACCAGGGAGAATGCGTGCCCCCAGAGAAAGGGCATCAACAACCAGGTGCAGCAGCCAAGTAGACAGGACCCAGTTCCATGCTCCATAGATCCTACACTATGACATCTTCTCCAGTCAGCTTGCCCAGGGTTGGGGTTTTGGTCCAAAGCTCAGAGCCAGGAATGTTCCAGGTCGAAGTGTGGACGGCTCTTTGTCCATGGAGACAGTAGTGGAAAACCAGAGGGGCACAGGTACTGTTGGGTAGCTTCCCTCATGCCACGTTTTCCCTCCCTCCCTCCCTCCCCCCCTCCCCCCCCCCCCCTCTCTTCCCCCCCCCTCCCTCTCTTCCTTCGCCGTATCCTTCATAAAACCCC
>JADRCC010576934.1:6079-20359 GCA_019843855.1 Hylomyscus alleni
CCCTGCACTCCTCCTAGTCCCTCCTCCACTTCTCCCTGCACTCCTCCGAGTCCCTCCTTCACTTCTCCTCCCTGCACTCCTCTGAGTCCCTCCTCCACTTCTCCCTGCACTCCTTCGAGTCCCTCCTCCACTTCTCCCTGCACTCCTTCGAGTTCCTCCTCCACCTTCCTGCTTCCCCAGATCTACTTTTCCTCCATTTCCATTTTTTAAAAAAGCAGGCCTCCAAGGGATATTAACCAAGTACGGCTTAACAAGTTACAATAAGTCTAGGAACAAACCATAAAATGTTCATAATGTGGATAAGGCAACCCAGTAAGAGAAAAAGGGTCTGATACTCAGGCAAAACCAGTCAGAGGCAATTCCATTCCTCCTATGCAAGAACACTAAGCTAGAGGAGCATAATATATATGCATGAAGAGGACCTAGCTCAGACCCACACAGGATCCCTGAGCCCTGATTACTTGATTTTGTGAGGTAGACAGTGTTCTTGTGGTATCCTTGAACCATCTGGGTCCTATAATCTTTGTTCCCCCTCTTCCACAAAGTTCCCCTGGCTCCACATACTGTTTGGATGTGGGTCTCTGCATCTGCTCCCATCATTTGCTGGATGAGGTACTTCTACTGACAATTGGGATAGGCATTGATCTAAAAGTATACTAGAATATCATTAAGAATCATTTTGTTGACATTTTCCCCCAGTTATGTTTGGTTCTATTCTAGGTCTCTGAGCTGTCCTGCCTCTGGTTACTCCATGAGGTGTCATGCATGTGCTTCCTCTTTATGGCAAGGGCCTTAAGTTGCTAAAATGATGCTTCCTCTTTCATTGAATAGTCATTGGTTGGTTATCCCCACAAGTTCTGTGCCACCAATACCCCATCACATCTTGCAGGTAGACAGATTGGAGGTGAAAGGTTTGGTGGTGTGCTAACTTGTAAGTCAACATTAGTCGTTAAGTAAAGGATAATTATCCTACAGCCCACAGACCCAGAGAGGCTAAGTAACAAGGATGACTCAAAGGGAGATGTATGAATCTCCCTGGGAAAGAGAATAGACTAGATTTTGTGGCTGTACTGGGATGAGTGGGGATTGAAACAGGAGGGATGGAAGAAGGGGAGGTATTAGGGGAGGGAGTACAGGGAGGTACAACTGGAATTGTGGGGGCATTTGGGAGGTGATGTAGAATACTACTGCAGTGGAAACTCCCTAGAGTAATGAGGGATCCAGAGGTCAAACTGGTCATCTTCTCTAACTAGTCAAGGCTTTCAGCAGTGGGACTGAAACATCAACCCATCCATGATCTATATCTATCTTTGTGCTGATACCATCTGCCTTGATCACTAAAGTGATCAAAATCCTCTAACTTTGTTCTTTTGTTTTTTGAAGTTGTCTTGGTTTTTGTATATTCTTTGAATTTACACATTGTCTAGAATCAACTGGCCATTTTATACCAAAATGAAGAGATAAATGCTAAGTTTTGGATTGGGTTTACATTAGTTTACAGATTAACTTGGAAAGAACTGGCATCTTAATACAATTGAATCTCCAGTCTATAAACAGTGTATAATTATGTATTTATACAGATTTTCTTCATCTTAGTAATGTTTTGTAGACTTTAATATACAGGCATTACATAACTTTTTGGTTTTAAGATAGTTTACATTTAAATCAAAGTTGGCTTAGTTTTATGCTATCTTAAAGAACAATTTTTAATAGGGTTATTTGGTTCTTTAGAGTCTAACTTCTTGAGTTTTTTTTTGTATATATTTGATATATTAGCCCTCTATCAGATGTAGGGTTGGTAAAGATCTTTTCCCAATCTGTTGGTTACCATTTGTCCTATTGACAGTGTCCTTTACCTTACAGAAGCTTTGCAATTTCATGAAGTCCCATTTGTTGATTCTTGATCTTACAGCACAAGCCATTGGTGTTCTGTTCAGGAATTTTCCCCCTGTGCCCATATGTTGGAGGCGCTTCTCCACTTTCTCCTCTACTAGTTTCAGTGTTCTGGTTTTATCTGGAGGTGCTTGATCCACTTGGACTTGAGCACTGTACAAGGAGATAGGAATGGATCGATTTTCTTTTTCTTTTTCTTTTTTTTTTTACTGTATAAAAATCATGGACTTTATTATACATTTAAAAAAATTCAACAACACATTTCTTAAATCCTTGTCGGCAAATACCTATTTTGACAAATGAAAAAATAAGTCCTCTGCTCCACAAGCAATACCATGATCACAAATCCAATTTTAGAGAGATGCTGAATGATTTTTAATTGTACACTGCACAATTGGTTAATATCAGTGAAATAAGAATTAATCCATTTACTTACATACAAAAACCACAAAACATACAAAGCAGTCTTACACATAAATTATCATTTAGTCCCCAGTATTCACATAACTGAAGTTGGTTACTCACAAGTATAGCCAGAAACTAATTAAAAGTTCAGTATGGACAGGAGTCTCTCCTTGCTGCCTTCGACTTGGGAGGTAGAGGCAAGCGAATATCTGATCTAGGCCAATCTGGTCTGTAGGAAGAGTTCCAGGGCTCCCAGGAAGGACTACACAGAAAAACCCTATCTCAGAAAGAATGAGTCATCTTTCTTTCACGTCTCAGTCCTCCTACAGGGAAGATGGTGTGCACCAGTGACACACCATCTCAGCAAGGAGTAGCATTCAATTCTGGAGCCAAACAGAGGGTTATTTGAGTAGTAAAAATGCAAAAAGACCCAAGGGAACTTCAAAGATTCAAAACTACTAGGAAAATTCCTCAGGGACCACAGTCTCCTGCACCTGTAATGCACTCTCCTCCTCAGAAGATGATTGTCAAGAAACAGCAGAAGTGCAGAATCCCTCCTTGTATTTCCAAGTGGAAGAACTCTAAGGGGTATGCCATTCCATTAGATAAGTGGCTAGTTGCTGATGGAGGAGGACTTCAGATGGTCCATATAAGTGTAAAATTTGTCAAACTGGCTGAAGCACTATATATTGCTGATCGGAAAGCTTGAGTGGAAAAGCCCAAGTAGAAAGTAAGATACCTCAAAAAGAAAAGGAGAAACATGAAGAGAAACTTAGAGCAGTGGCCCAGGAAGCCAGAGACATGAATGCTGGGATCAAAACAAAACCCATGTGCAAAGAGAGGATAGAGAGGCTCGTGAAGGGGACGAAACCTGTCATGACAGGTGAAGAGAGGCAGCATGACCGGAACCTTTCCAGGGCAGCTCTTGATAGGTCAAAACTACAGAGAAATGAAATCAAGAAATCAGTGAAGTCATTGTTCTTGGTGTGCCCAATCCTCGAACTTCCATTTAGTCTTAATAAGCTTATGCTCTTAAGAATAATATTCCTGGAAAAGAAATATATAGGAATTAGGCTAATGAAAAATTTTAAAAATACTTTTAAAATACTTAGAAGTATTTTGATTAACATTAGTATTCTATGCTATCTATGCCTATTAACAAATAAAATTTTAAATAATTTTCTTTAAAAATCTATTTCATCTTATCATTAAAAAAAAGTTCAGTATGGTTCTAGTTTCCAATCTTTATGTTTTTAAAATAAAAATCTCAAAGAGAAAACAAACTCGCTAAAAACAAAATTGAAAGTTCGCTTGCTACATACAATGGTGTATTTAAATATTTAAAAGTATGATCTAAATGCTCAGACTCTGTTATTAAAAGCAAATTCTTTTTTCAGTTCATTCATGTCAGAAGACTTTGTAATATACTAGCTTTAAGGGTCTGCCAGCATTGTCAGTTCAAACTGTAGAGTGTAGTTCCTGTAGGTACTCATGTGTTCACTGCACGGAATCATGCTACCAACGTTATGTACATCTCACATCCTTTTCTCAAAAATAATGGCAACTTCCTTATTCCAATGATGTGGAGCTAGGAATTCTTTTAAAATTAAACACCAAGTAATCATTAAATAAAGGCAAAAACAAGATTAGCTATAGATAACAGAATGCAGAATATAATTAGGTAGGCTAAATTTCACTTTTTTTTAAAGGCAATTTTGTTAATTTCTAAAAAGCTGTGAGCCATTTGGCCAGCCAGTGGCCCTCACTTTTGCTCAGTGTCCATCTTATTTCTTGGTCAAAGCCACCTTAGTCCTCAGGATGAGCCAGAATCCCTCAGGGCAGATGATGCCAGAGATCCAGCTGACAAGGATGGTCCAGCCCACAGCAGAGAGGCTGGGCAGAGGGAATGAGGCAGTCATCCACCAGCACCCCAGGCCTCTCCCCATGGCTGGAGCAGCCTGCCACCTCCCTGGATGTGTCTGCCCTCTGAGTTCTTTCTGTGTGATCTACTTTTTAAGAAGAGTTTGTATTATTTTTTCATATTGGCTGTAGCAGCAGCTGCTGGGGGGTGGTTTTGTTTTGTTATTTTGCTTTGTTTTGGGTGGGTAGGGGGTGGGAGGGCCATTTCTTCACTCTGCTTCAGTTGACCATCTAGGATGTATTAAAACTGTGAAGCTTTCTCAGTGCACTTTGAACATTGTAGAGAATCTGAGCAGACCCCCCCACAGGACCAAGACTGAAAAGAGGCAAGGCCTACTTGCCTCTGCCCGGTGACCATGACAGGAATAAACCCAAACTTGGAACAATACAATCAATTTTGTGCTTCCACCAAAAAACAAAATAAAAAGCTGAGAGAGATTTTGGAGGATAGTTATAACAGCATAAGATCTGTACTAACATTTAAGAAGAAGTTCACAGGAGCCTTCGTCAGGAGAGCTGTGTAAAGCTGATGAGCAGAGCTCCATGCAATGTAGTAGAGACAGGAGTTAAATCCCCTGAAACAGTCTGATCCACTCAGGATGTGTTCTGGGCACTGGATCACAGTTTGGTCTGACCCGTGGATATGAACGCAATTGGGGGAATTCCTATGAAATATGACTTAAGAAGAATTAGAAAATTCTTACCTTCGGCCTAAATTTTTATCCAAATATCAGTATTTTGCTACCATGCAAAGCAATAACCAAATAAAAGTGCCTCCTGATGATGACTACTCTTATTATAAAACAACACATTTCATCTGAACTAAACATGACATCTTCTATCAAGAAAAAGACTTCATGAAACGGAAAACCTGGGGTAGGGGTGGGGCTCTGTGATAGTTTAGTAAGACTCTGGGTTTGATCTCTATCACTGCCAAAATCAAACAAACAACAAAAACAAAACCAATAGTAACAATGACAAAACCCAGAAACCTTACCAATCTCAAAAAAAAAAAAAAAAGTCTTAAAAGCAAGACTTGCCACCACTAATCACGGTCTAACCACAGCAGTTTACAGTTTAACACAGAGAAAACACTACTATGAAGGCATTCCCTTTAGTAAGCCCCAAACAGACTTTTAGCCAAATGCACGCCATAAACTGATAATTATTAACTGCATGTTTCGGTAACATAAGACTTTAAGGAATATTAAATAACCATTAGTCCCATTCGGCACATGGATAAAAAAGTTATCATGATCCTATATATATATCATTATCTTGTTCTTACATAAAACTGTACTTACAGAGTGTGAAACTGAGTGATATGCTGAAAACTAAAACAGAAACAACTTCTAATTCAGAACAAAGAGAAAGCTACTTGTGAAATTAGTGGTTTACCTCTTGAAAATCTATAAACATAGGGCTATGTAAAATACTAATCAATATATTTAACCTGTATACATATGTATATATACACCTTTTCATGTATAACACATGAAAATAAGATCTATAAACATAGTTTAAAATCCAAGTAAAGAAAGTTTTGAGAGAAAGACTAGAGGGACATGTAAACCTTGGTAGTAAGCTAATTCCATCCTTGGTCCTATAATATATGAGGTGTTCAATTCCTTTTCAGTCTTTCATGGAATTGGATCTTTTACTCATTTGAAAAGTAAAAGTATTTACAATAATTAGTGCAAATTATTCTACACTCATAAATTAGTTATTTGCCTTTGTGGATAAAAAGTGGCAATTCAATACATTATCAAATGTGGGATTATGAAAATACTGGGATTATCAGTCTGAAATTCAAAAGATTGTTTTCTAAACTAAACTGCACATTTTTATTTAAGCAGTAAATGTAATTGTTATAGAACATCTTTTGAAATGTCACTCATTGTCATTAAAAATTATTTCACAATACAGAAAGTACAATGTATCAGTCTACAACACTTCCTTTACATGTCAATTCTAATATAAAATGTTTAAACAACAACAACAATGTCAATAAATTCTGAAGTCTTACTCTCTAACCCCTCCTGTTCTGCAGCAATAAGTCCCAACCTGAGAACTGAGAAGATGGTAAGAAAATACCAAGGGCCGCATCAAACACCAGATATGTGTCTGGTGTCTCTCCCACTGCCATGATCTAGTCTCTCTCTCTCTCTCTCTCTCTCTCTCTCTCTCTCTCTCTCTCTCTTTCTCTCCCACTCCCCCATCTATCCTTTATTTTCTATCTAGTATTTGGGGGTGAAACCAGGATGATAAACAGTGGTAAAATGAAGAGCCCACGAAGTGGCGAAGACCAGCTGTAGGTTCTCTCCTACCTCTGTGAGGATTCTGTGACTGAATTCAGATTACCAGGTTTGGCAGTAAATGAACCCACTGAAGGATCTCGCCAGCCCAGCTAGCAAATGTATGTATTTACCTTTTCTTTTTCCTTTGGGTTATTCCATCATTTAAAAGTCAAGTATAATGTTGAATAAAAATTACAAAGCTAAACTTTACTATGTTGTAGTAGTCAATCTTTTGTTACTGGGGCAAAATTCATGATAACCTTTACATGACTTATGGTTTAAGAGGTCTTAGTCTGTGGTTCCTTGGCCTTTACAGCTTTGTGGCAGTATAGTGTATCATAGCAAAAGTATCAAAGGAACCTGGCTGTAAGCCTGTTCATTTTATTATGAGTAAGAAAGAGATTGAGAAGAAGGGTTAGAGGTCCCATAGCTCCTTCAAAGGCATGTGTTTATGACCTAACTTCCTCCTACAAGGCTGCATCTCAACAGTTTAAGGCATCCGCAATAGTGGCAGTGGGAGATATTTATAAAGACCACAAACTTTGATTCTGACCGTTACCCTAATTCATTATTTATGCTTGAAAAGTTTATTATTTATTTTAACTACTACTTGAGATTTTTGTGCCACCTGGTCACACATTCAGACAGACATATACATATATGCATATGTATATCACTCTTAGTGCTGTAAGAAAATTTATGATAGTTCATTTTCTTCATTTAAAAAGATTCTGGGGTAATGATCTGAAAGCAGAACCAAACAGGTTGGCTGATTAAACAGATGTTTGCAATGAAAGGAAAATATCTAGAGCTAGACATTAAGCATCATTTTAAAAAAATGGGAAATTTTGATAGCTTGTGGTTGAAGAAAGACTTGGAAGAGGGATGTCTAATTGAAATCTGATTTTATCTTTAAATGTAAAGCATCTATAATATACAAAGTGAAAATAATTGTGTGGTGAGTGCAAATGTACTTTTGCACCATGTTTCCTTAATTAAATCATTGCCTTCTTTCATCTCTACTTTCCTCTACATCTCTCATTAATGAATTATTTTAAAGCACATTCTGGACTTCATAAAATTTCATTCACAAATATTTTAGAAGCTACTAAAAATTACTAGTTCAAAAGACATCTTAAATGGCAAGTAACCATGATGTCATTATTATAATTTTAAGAACAGTGATTTCTATTTCTTGTCATTCTATAATTTTATTTACAAATAATGAAGGGGACATTTTAGAACACAAGCATTAATTCCTTCCATATATTAACTTGAGAAGCCAAATCTCAACGGTATAGTAAATGAAGCCATTGGTACTCATACAGGTGACAAAACTCCACATACAGGTAGTACAGACAGCAAGCAGTTTCCACAATCAATGTCTGTTGCTAAGAGTGGTTGTCACTGTTGAAATTGTGAAACAGCTGTATTTCCAAAGGCGTTTAGCAATTCTGCATGCCACAATTGTGGCTTCCTGAAAGAAGGAGAGGAGCAGCTCACAAATGCAGAAACTGTGATTGATGAAGCACAGCCTTCTCCATAGAGAAGCAGGCTCTCCTCCATAGTGACATTACTTGATCATGTGTAATCTTCACAAGTGCACTATACTGTCCTGCTCATTTTATGTGCAGTATTTCCTTACCTTTTCCCAGACGTCCTCTTCACATTCTTTTTACAAACATTTACAGATTTTTTCTAATCTGCCACAGAGTAAATCAAGGCTGCTCTGCTTTTGACGGGGAGGGTGCTGCCCATCATGTCCCTGATGTAACTGGTCCATGGAGGAGAAATACTTGTGGCTAGACTTTAGAACCACACCCCAGGTGAGAAGTGGTTTTCCAATGTCTCCTGCATCTTCTGCATGCATTTATGCTGTATGTAATTTGTTTATAATTGTGCTGTATGATTGTCTGTTTTCTGTGATTCTACTTTAGGGCCATCTCCCATGATTGTCTCATTTCTATCTAAATGCTAAATCACGTCTTTCCCCTTCCTATTTCCTGCTATCCCTAATAATAACTTGTTCTTAGGTGTATTTTAATTATGTATTGAGTGTGTATCTGTCAGTATATATGCACATATGTGTGTGACTATTCAGGGAGTCCAGAAAAGGGTGTCTGGTCACTGGAGCTGGAGTTACGGATTGTTGCAAGCTGTCTGACATGAGTGTAGGGGTCCTCTAGTAATACAGCAAGTCCTTTAACCACTTACGCATTTTCCATTCCCCCAAATAATTTCTTTTTTTGTTTTGTTTTTTGTTTTTTGTTTTTTTTGTTTTTTTCGAGGCAGGGTTTCTCTGTGTACTCCTGGCTGTCCTGGAACTCATTGTGTAGACCAGGCTGGCCTCGAACTCAGAAATCCGCCTGCCTCTGCCTCCCAAGTGCTGAGATTAAAGGTGTGCGCCACCACCGCCTGGCCTAATAATTTTTTATACCATTCTATATCTAGCCCAACCCTGTTTTGTCATACCATCATCGAGTTTGAAGAAGATTCAAGTATGGCTCATACACTGGTATGAGTTGAAATATCTCTAAAATTTTTAATATTATTATTCATAAGAATTTTATTAACTTGAATTTTTATTTTTATTTTATAAAAAGCAAATCTTCTTTCAACTTTCAAATAACAGTCCAAATCTAACTAATTTACTCATGTCATTTGGAGCATATTAACACACTTACATGGAATAAAAGAATTATAGTAGAAAAAAGGCAATGTTAAGAAAAAGGATAGAAAATTAAAGACATTAACACTTTCCAGTTCATCTATAAACACTTTATTATAAAAATAAATGTATATAATCAAAAAGAAAGTCTTAAAAATATGTCTGTATATCGTATTTGCATTATAAATTGGCAAAGTATTTCACTCAAAAGATATAATATTTAGACAGATCTGTGGTTTTGAAGTTGGCACTTAAATATTTTCCTTGCCACTTCTAAAGTATATTAACAGAGCACCATATGCACTGTTAGACAGTTCTTACTTAATTTACTGAACTAATCATTCACACTAGGCCATTTTACTCCATTTTCACAGACTGTTGCAGTTTTCTACTGATTCAGGAAGTTCATCAGCCTTGACTGGAGCTCTATGATGACTCCTGCTTCCTTTAATGGCTGAAGCAGTGTATAGATGACAGAACATTAAAACTGGAGAAGATTCTTGCCTGTTCCGATGGAAAATTTTCTCTTCCTTCCCATAATGCCTTCATATTCTTAGTAAGTAATGATTTGTGGAGAAACTGGCAGGGACTGATTCTTCACCACTTAGATGAGTGCTGTGGTTCCATTTTGGCACAGTTGAAATTACCGGAAAGCCCAGACATATGAGCCAATTTCTTTGGTTTTGAAAGTAGATATTTGTCTGCAGGTCCATAGTTGATACTCGGAGAGTTCTACTTTCTTCTGCAACTGGCAGTCCTTGACACAATTGGAGAGATTTCCACAAATTGTGCACAATCTTAACATTTTCTATTTCTTAGAAAAGAAACTCCTCATTGATATCTTAATAGTTCTTTCAATTAAATTTCTAGATTTCTATGCTCGAGTCAGTTCACAGACCTTTTAACTAAATTGTAAGCATACCCTAAATCTCTCAGTTTATATGCGTATGAAGGAGATTTAAAGTGCAACTTTAAAAATGTAGCTAAGTGATGTCATCAAGATGGTACAATAGAACTTTCCAGTAACTTACCTACTTACAGAGTCATCAAACTGAAAAGCCATCCATGATAAAAACAATACAACACAGCACAAAACAAAACAAAACAAAAAAAGCAAAGCACTTTCATAATAGTCAGAGTCCAAGGCAGAGCAAACAGTTCTTTAGTATGTCATAGAAGTAAGAAAAGATGAAAGAAAGCAAGTTTCACATTGTCCACATGAATTTTCCATAGGCCCCTGCTACATGATATAGAAGGTATCAATCTCTTTTTCTTGGAGAACAAATAATGACTTTATCACCAGAATCTGATGTGAATCTTCCAAGTTGAGTTCCCCAGCAATGAAACTGAATACAAGGCTGATATCCGTGGCTTCAGGTTCTAGATGAGTATTTGTGAATCAAGTCTGTAGGTCCATCTCAGTGCCAGAGGAGCTTGAATGATACCAAGCTCCAAGTTACCCAAGACTAACTGCTGGCATGTTCCCCATAGACTAAACTGTCTCATATGGGCCTAGGCTCAAAGACAACATCTGTTGACTGAGTTCCCATAGATTCCTATTCACATCAGCCTGTGTAGACTCAGGCTTTAGGTTTGGCCTAGTAAATAGTTGACCCCTGAGCACCCAGTTAGGATAAGATAGAAGGAATGTACCTCAAGAAAAACTACAGAAATTAATATATAGAGATTAAACAACACACTCTCAAATAAACAACAGATCATTGAAGATATCAGCTATACATAACAAATTTATAGTCAAGATATTATACTTACTAAATGATAAAAACATGAGAGCATTTCCTTTGAAATCTACCAAAACAAGGGAATCTGCTATCTTCACTATTACTCAATAGCACTGAAATTATAGTCAGAGAACGAAGAAAAGATAAATAAATAAACAGGGAAGGAGGAAGTTACATATTCCCAAGTTGCAGACATAACTCAATACTTTTTTTTTTAAAGATTTCTTTATTTATTATATGTAAATACACTGTAGCTGTCTTCAGACACCCCAGAAGAGGGCGTAAGATCTCATTACGGGTGATTGTGAACTATCATGTGGTTGCTGGGATTCGAACTCAGGACCTTTGGAAGAGCAGTCAGTGCTCTTACCTGCTGAGCCATCTTGCCAGCCCATAACCCAATACTTAAAGGATCTAAAGACCTACAGAAACAGAACAAAATAAAAAACCCAAAACACCTTAGATCTTTTATACACTTTTAGCAAAGTAGCAGAATACAAAATTAACACACGAAACTGGTAGTTTTCCTATATCCCAATAACACATTTGCTGAGAAAGAATTCAAAGAAAAAAGTCTCATTCAAAATGCCTCTAAAAAGATATTATAACCTAAGAATAAATATAACCAAATAGGTGAAATACCTTTGTGATTATAACTCAAAGATATTAGGAAGGGCCCATGAAGGAGTGAAGAGGAAGAGGCGTTGATATGGGGAAGTGTGAACCAGGGCACACGTGCTGTGAGAGGAGTATATGGAGGAATGGAAAGGTCTAATTGGACATGGGAGTTGGGAATGAGAAGACAGGGGAGGGAGGCAGATCCAAAATTAAGGATTTATGTAAAAGTCATGTGAGGACCCACTAATTTGTAAGCTAACTAAAGAACACATGTGGTGGGGTTTTGATACCCAGAGGGGGGAACTCCCTTCTAAGGGGAATTGGGGGAGGACTTATGTGAGGAGAGTCCTGGGAAGAGAGGAAGGGCTGATATTGAGTTGTAAAGTAAGTAAATAAATAAATTTAATAAAAAGATCACACAAAAAAAATAAAGCAAAAATTTGAATTGAGGGACCCTATGTAGATGGATAATGCTGTTCTCAGAAGCCATAGGTTTTTAAACAAAGTCCCTGTGGCAGATGTGAGATCTCTCTCCATGAGTTGCTGGTTAGAGAGGCCCCAGAGATACTGAACAAGAACATAAGCTGTTTGTCTTATCCTTGATTGCTTCCCCAATAACTGGAGGTTATGATCCTGTTGCTGAAGACACTACACATTTTGGTTACAGGAGATACAGAAATCAATATCAAAATGATCGGGAAACTTTCTTCTAGCCATCTTTTATTGTGTTAGAAGGCTTTTGTAGAAAAGGCAACAAGGATCTTACCCAGTGGTGGACACTGAATACTACAAAACTGACTTGTCAGATAGTATATGTCCTCTGGTGAGATAAGCATGACTATTATGGAAGCAGCTGACCACTTTCTGATTGAATCTGAGTCAGGCACCGCAGGAGGGAACTCGTGTCTAGCCTTCTAAACCTGTTCAAAAGCTGTAGGAGGCACAGAGTTCTTTGTGCTCTAGGGGAACCTGGAATGTTAAGTGCACAGGGTTGTTCCTCCAAAGGCAGAAATGCATACTGTGTTATCCACCCAGAAGACTGGGAGTTGATGTGATTACTAGCCTGGTGACTTTTGTGCTTTCTGTGTGGTCAGAAATGGTACTGGATCTTCTCCCAGATCATTATTGTAAATTTATTTTTCTTAGTCAAGCTATAAAACCTATCTTTATGGATTTTATAAGTAATTTTAATGTAGTCATGTCCAATCTGTATTTAGCTTCCTTTTGTTTTTCCTCAGAGATTTATGTATGCTTTGCTGTAAAGACAGAACTGAGTTAATTACCACCAGAATACGTTTTCACCAAATTGGGCTGTACTTAAAATATGCCAAAGGTAGAGCACTCACAGCCACACTCCTGAAGATTAAGCCAACACCATCTTCTTAGTTCTGCCTAACCCAGCTGCGGCAGATCACTTCTCTGCAGGCCGTGAAGGTCACAGAGGTCCCTACAAAAGCCCGTGACGGTGGAAGTTAAACGCACGAGTCAGGAGACTGCCATGTTGCATTCAGAGACTAGTTGGTATGTGAACTATTTAAGCATGAGTGTAAGCAGATGTACATACAACTGATCTGCTTATTAACTGAACCCCAGCAGAGTTCAGAACCGGAAGGAGGAGGTATGGAATCGACGGAAGACTTTCACCAAGAGTCCAAGTTCACACTCTTGCACTGTGATACCCCAGGCCACCTTTATTTATACATCTATTTTTCACAGCTGAAAGGGTTTTACATTCATTTTCTCATGTACAGCTTAAGACTTTCCTAGGTTTAACAGGAATGTGCGCGCTGTCCCTTTCTCTTCTTCAGTCCCTGTGGTTTCCTAGTAGTATTCCAGCAGATCTCGTTAGTAACTATGTGAGAATGCATCCCTTCCTCTTTTTACTCAAGAACAGATAGGGGATTAATAGAATTAATGGGTTAGAGGAAGTAATTATGTGTGTGAGATCTCAAATTCAAAATATTAAGGTTAGATTAACTAGAGCTTGCCATTTTGAATATAAATGAATTTGTATTATTCCCTTAAAATACAATGGTAGAAAAGTTGCCTGGAATCAGATCCAGGCCCACCTACGAGGAGCTTGTCTCACATGCTCGCTTACAAACCTCCTCAACACAGGAGGAGGCTAAAATTTTTCTTGACTGTATCAGTTTTTGTTTTGACTAAGAACTTTTGGTCTTTTATTATAAATTTGAGTGAAATGCTGGGAATGATGGTGATCGTTGTTACTCATTTTCCAGCCATCCTCACACAGATAAATAACAGATTGATGACTACTTATTGAGACATTTGAGAGATCCAATTTAAAAACAAAAAAAGAGGAGATGGAGGTGACCAAGCCTCTGTTGGGAAATGTGCACGAGCGTGGTACAGACGGCTCTTCTTATGAGAAGGCCTGAGGAGTTAGTCCCTACATGGTAAGGACGTGGTGGAATATATTCACACAGAATCTCTTGGCCTTTCTTGAGGGACTGTGGGGTTTGTTATTGCCTTACATTTGCGTTCTTGGCATTGCTAATGGCAGTCTTTACTTTCACTTTGTATGTGACAGATATTTTCCCAGAATCAGAAAAAAAAGCTCAGACTATGATCCATTCTTGTTTTTCTCTGGGGATCATGGGAATGGAACAGATTGCTACTCCTCTGTTGTTAATAATGGTGATGGGGTTACGTCAACTCAAGCCTGGGTACATCAGCTAATGTCCGAATGATCTTTTCTAATGAATACTTAGTTCTA
>JADRCC010576935.1:0-15874 GCA_019843855.1 Hylomyscus alleni
CTCACTGCCTACTGCTATCATGATGGCTTGAGAGGAAAATGGCTTGGTTTGATTTAAATGAGAAGACACACATTGGGATATAGTGAGTCTTGAAATGTAAATTCACAGGTTTTTCCCTAGAGAGAAGAAAAAGGAAAAGGAAAAGGAAAATTGAGGACCAGCATTCATCTTTCTCTGTCTCATATATGCTGACATATTGTGATGATCAGCCTAACACTCCTTCCACCATGGCCTCCTTTCCCTCAAACTGGAAATCAAAACAATCATTACTGAAGTTGTATTTGTGAGCTACTTTGTTACAGTATTGAAAAACACAACCAATATTATCACACTGGACCCACGTTACCAGGCCTTTAAGTTTTTGCTTCCATCAGTGAGTATGCAGGGGATTCCCATGAACTATTTATGTTTGGTGGTATAAGTTTCTGATATCTTTCATATAAGATAATTATACTGTGTGTATGAGTCTGGGTGAACATATGTACACCACATGTATATAATATCTGTAGAGGCTGGAAAAGGACAGTTTCCCATTAAATGGGAGATAAAGATGGTTGTTAAGTCACCGTACTGTGATAAGGAAGACTGGTAGATGAATGCTGCCAAACTAGGTCATTATGAGTAACCAGGACAAGTCCTCCTCGGTCTAAGCATCTGGTAGCACTTATATCAAGTTCCATTATCAAGTTTTCCCTTTTCGACTGGAAGGGCTTGGCAATAAGAGGCTAGGAAAAATTCATATGTTGAAATTCAAATAGCAAGTCATGGTCTTGAAAAAAATCTTGAAAAGGTTTATAGACTTCAATAAGAAGTACTTTCCACTTTTCAGAGTTACTATCACAGGATTTTACAGAAGAAAGAGTAAAGATCTTGAGCTCTGTACAAGCAATTTACTATTTAAAAAAACCTTCTTTTGTTTTTATATTCCAATACCTCGCAAAATATTCACCATATTAACTTCTTTTATTTGTCTAGGAATAACTGTCTTGGCTTTGTTTGGAGAGAACCCTACTGGCTAGCATTTCATTTATTTCTGCTCATCCCCCATCAGATTTGAGAGTCCCCTCAGCAATTACTCTATCAGTGTTTGTTTTCTTACCTACATTAATTTTCTATATTTAAAACATGCCATAAAGTTTTTTATTTCTGAAAGAGAATTCCCCATGAAATAATTTCTCATTCTTAATGCTCAGTGCTGACATAGAAACCCAATAATTATAGAGATCTTATCTTCATCATTGGCTGCATTTGATCCCATATTATTTCCTTGTAACTCCCCTTTCCCTTGCCTCTCTTATTTTTACATTTTAATTGTGACCATCCTACAATTTTCTGGTCTCTTATCACTTCTCAGACTTAGGACCTTTAAACTCATCACACTATTATCCATTGCTTCTCTTTCCCTGTTCTTATGGTCCCACAGTGCTGACCTTATGGTCTTCTGTCTTTTATGCTGTAATTTTATTTTTATCATTTTTAATATGAATTTGTATCTATTGTAATCCTGTTCATTTTTAAACAGTTGACATTGTAAAAATCTTACTACTGTATTTACTAAGATCTTTAATTTTCAATGTCTTTATCATCATTTTTCCTTTTCCTGATATTTTTACCCAAAAATTTCTATTAATTATTCAAATATTACAAAATCTCAAATTCTTTATTTTTCTGTTTAATTCAGTGATATATAGAAATATTTCAATCCTTAAATGCTAGTTGATGGGCAGAAAAGCTTCTGTTTATTCCAAAAAATAATATATCAAATTGTCTTTTAATTTCTCACAGTGTAATTTCATTTTATTCACTTGGTTTTATTTAAAATTTTATATGAAATAATTTAAATATATTGTAAAATTCACAAGTATAAACTTATAATTATTTAAAGAATAGTATATCCATAGCAGTGATTTATGGTATTACACAATGCAAGGAAAATAGACAAAGCTGAATACTGGGTAGAAACAAGGACAATTTTTGACCATTTCCAGACAAATTTTCAGCACCCTGTTTTAGACCTTGAGCAGTGTCAACAAACAATTTATTGACTAAAATTCGTTTTTAACATACTGGTGATTACAAAATGTCTCCATAAAATTATTAAATGTTTAATAACATGCAGAAATATTGAGATATAAAAATATATGGGGTAACTCTATTGTAATTAATTATAAGATATAGTATTGTTTCATTATTTTTTCTCCTTATTTAAACATTAGCGGAGTGCACCTCAGTAATAATGTGTAAATTTATGTCTTATTTGAAACATAGATATTCAATTAAGTATACAGTTGTAAAGCTAGTCTTGCTTATAGTAGCATGGTTTTAAATAAACGCTGCATTCTTAAGTCTTGGCTTCAG
This sequence comes from Hylomyscus alleni, assembly GCA_019843855.1. Classification (NCBI taxonomy): domain Eukaryota; kingdom Metazoa; phylum Chordata; class Mammalia; order Rodentia; family Muridae; genus Hylomyscus; species Hylomyscus alleni. The sequence goes on from JADRCC010576935.1 coordinate 2,359, forward strand.
AAAAGCACTCTACACTGTAACTTTTATTTAAGAGTCATTCTTAAGCACCTGCAGGGTAAGAACTTCTGTTTATACAACCGAAAGAATACAGAAACCCATAGGGCATGAGATCACGACTAAATACCATAAGTGTGTAAGTGTCATACAATTTATTAAAAGATTTTTGAATATTCACTATTGTACTTCTTAAGAAATTTACCACATTAACCATAATGCTAAAGAAGTACATCCTTAGGAATGCAAGAGGAAGGGAGATATGGTCGTAGGGAAAAAGGGAAAAGGAGATAGAGACAGAAAAGAAGCATAAGTTGATAAGGCCAAAATACAGTATATATTCTGGTATTTTTCAAAGAATAAAAAATGTTATAAGTATTGATATCTAAATATTATCAAATTTTGGTCTTTTTATCAGTGTGGTAGAAGGAAGGCCAGGAGAAAGAGAGGAAAGAAGCACGGGCGTTAGGTTTGGTATCTTCTTTAACATTTCTAAGTTGATTACTTTCTGCTGTTTTTCTCTCTTTGGCAACAAATAAACATAAATCTATCCAATAAGTGGGACTTGTTTTGTTATTGTAACATTATAACAAGACATAGGAATATGACAGAAGACAATTGGGTGAGAAGGTATAGTTCTCACTTTGCAACCAGATTTGAATCAGAGAAAAATTCTTCAATAGTGGCTAGATAGTGGACATTAGAGAATGAAATAAAATGGATGCTCCTTTATATTCTGTATGAGTCAGTGTACCTGGAACAAATAGAATAAAGAGGTCTAATTGTTTACCTGTCAAACACCTGCGCAAAGGAAGCCATGATTGAAGACCTCATTTCTTTTCAGCCCTCAAATAACATTTTCAATGATTTTTCTAGCCAGTGTTGATTTTGCTTGTCAATGATCACTTATTAGTAAGCAGTAACAGACATGTTTATAAAATAACTTCCAGAGCAGGTCCTTCAACAAAGGTACAACTACATGTTATATCTTACTAGCATATATTATGAAATCAGAGTTTTTTCAACAATTAAATATAGAGAATTTCTTGTGCAACATATCGAAATATCACCTGTCATTAAAATACTCTTGGCATATTTGCTTGGGGCAAGCAACTAGGAGGTGGAAGTTCTGGGCAGGGATAGAAAATTCTGGGATAGATGTAGGCTTTGGAGGAGATTCACCCAGAACTTCGACAAAGGTGACCATGAACCTGAGAGAGGTAACTAGCCACATGATATGACTTAAACTAGAATAAACAGGATAATTGAGTTATCAGCTACCAAGAACAAGACAAAACTTTTAACCTAGGCATTTATTCATAAAATATTGAGTCTCAGAGATGTTGTTTTGGGAACTTGGGCCTTGCAGTTATAAATGGCGCACTGAATGCGGGGCTAGAATCCAGGTTTAGAGCCTGAGAAGCCATGGGCAAGGAAAGTTTAGTGCACTGCTCTGATCTGACAGTGTAGGCAGGCTGCACTGTGATCAAAGCAGCTACAGGCCAGCTTGAGGCAGGATCCAGTGAAAGGTAGGGGCTGGAAACTACAGAGAGGCCTAATAATGCCTTTAGAGCTCCTACTTTACAGCAAGGCTAAGCTGATGACCCACTGGCAGGAACTTGAATGGAATCTGAAAACAGCTGGCTCAACAGTCAAAGGCCTGAGCTGTCTAGGTGTCTCCTAGGTACTCGCAGCTGTGGCCAGACACCACAGTTTAGTGACCATCCATAGCAGCAGCAACTGGCAAAAACCACTGGGAAGCCAGTGAATAGCTCAGACCACAGCAGGATTCCCCACTCTTCTTCAGTGTGATCCATTGTATTGACAGACTTGGCTCTTCAGGGTTAAGCATGCTTGGCAAAGAAATATTGCAGGCAACAGAAACCAGGCCCCAAATGAGTAAAACCACAGAACAGGTACAATATGCCTGAAAATATGCTTAGGTTCTAAAGAGAGAAAAGAAACTAGGGAAAAATAATTATAGGGAAAAATATTTAGTCTGAAATAAAGAAAGTGATTCCATAGGAGAGAGAGAGAGATTAAAAAGAAATGCTTTTCTATGTTAAAAAAAAAAATGGAGAAAAACACAATGACCAAAGGCACTTGGACCCTACTTTTTTCCAATTTTCAGCATGAAAATGATTATATGTTCAATAATATTTATAGTTAAATTAATTCTCTTTAAGAAATATAACATCGCCGGGCAGTGGTGGCGCACGCCTTTAATCCCAGCACTTGGGAGGCAGAGGCAGGCGGATTTCTGAGTTCGAGGCCAGCCTGGTCTACAGAGTGAGTACCAGGACAGCCAGGGCTACACAGAGAAACCCTGTCTCGAAAAACCAAAAAAAAAAAAAAAAAAGAAAGAAAGAAAGAAATATAACATCAAAGAATGCTTAGAGAAAGGCTGAAAGATGAAATCCTAGATTGGAGAGTGTAGAACAGATGCTGACTTAGTTAGAACTGCCCTTAGTCCCTGAACAAGTAGCATAATGTCTGCCTCAATGATTCTCCTGGAAAACAAAACATTTTTGCTTTTAGTATCTTACAATATATATTATATTTTCATGATGTCTATTTAATCTAAAGTCATTTGCTCTTAAAAGTGATTAAAAAAAAAAAAAAACATCAAAACAAAGGTCCTGAATGTGAACTATTTTGTTGGAAGCATATGTTAGTTTGTATTTACTCTGTCTTTTAATTATTCTGTGCTTGGGATAGAGATTCTCCCAGAACAACATTGTGACATATGCTAATGTCTAGTTCTTTACAACAATTAGCTGAGAGTGGTTCCTCTGAAGGGCTCATGGATATCAATGATGAATGACCTTAAAGAAAATACACACCCTGATTTCACAAAGACATGTGTCCCACATTCCTTAGCATTTGAACTTCGACATTTATCACATTTTACAGGTTTTGAGTTATAAACAGCTGCAGAAGTTTCTGAAGCATCTGTGTTCTTCCAGGACCAATGCAGAGCAGAAGCCGCCACTCAGACACTCTGTAATTAGTGCTTGACACATCAGAGTAGACAAGAGAACATTGTCACTCAACTCATGACTAACTTTCTTCTTTGAGGTGACCTTTACCTTCAAGTCTAGTGCCTTGATGGTTCCTGGCATTTGGACCAAAAAAGAAAAAAATGAAACTAAGGTAAAATCTAAAAAGGTCAAAAGTATACTGAAACCAAGCTGCATAAAAACATTTAGAACTTGTTAAGTGACAGCTAAAAGAACTCTACACACAAGTAAATGTGAGCATTCCCTTCTCATGCATTAATGAAAAAAATCAGTTCCTACTTGAAATAAAAGTCAGAATTGAAAAGAGAGACTGTTTCCATAGTAACACCTTTATTTTTATTCTCAGCAAATGAATTTTTGAGGTTCAAAATGTTCAAATTAAAAATAAATTAAGTTATTCAAATTATTATGAGAAATAAAATTTTATGGTTATAAAAATTAACTAGGTCTAAGCATCAGTTATATCATAAAAGAAGGAAGAGTTTAATTAATCAAGGTAATGAATAATAGATGGGGACAGGTGTAGTGGGAGCTACTTTTAGGCCCAAAATATATGAGGCAGAGGCAGGTGGATCTCTGTGAGCTCAAGCCCAGCCTGGTGTAAGCAACTTCCAAAATATCCTGTAATATATAATATGTCTCAAAAATAAATAAGTAAAATAAAGTAATAACCGAACAATAGAATGAAGTAAAAAAAGAAACAGGAGGAAGAGAAGGAGGAGAAGAAGAATAAGAAGGTGGAGGAGAGGAGGAGGAGAAATAGGAAGAGATAGGAGGAGAGAGATCTAGGAGAGAAGTCAAAATTCTACATTCAATGAAAATATCACCAAGCAAGCCACACATATAAATTTAAAATTCTGTAAACTAAATTGATTTTATGGTAAATATTTCGTCAACTTGCCTATTCACATGCAAATTTTATTCGCACACATATTCATATGTAATTCATGGTATTTGATATTTAAGCAGTTAGCAATTTCTTGGTAATTTAATTGTTTATGTGAATTTGAAATAGTCTTAAGACTAAAAAATGGTACTTCTGCTCTCTGAATTATTAGAGATCTGTAGTCCTTTGTCCAAGTTTGGGAAACTGTAATAGTGTATATTATGTTAGATTATCTAATGGTGTGTCTCCTTTTCAGGTCTTCTTTACATAGCCATGTAGAATAATCTTCATGAGTATAGTCTTCCCCAGCAAAGAACCATGTAATCAGCTATCTAAAATCAAATTTTAAGCCATTAAATCATATACAAACAAGTAGCATTATAGAGACAAAGCAGAGACAATGTATATGAATTATATACATATATACATACATAACAATACTAAAATAAAAATGGATCATGAATTTGAGAAAGAGCAACATGAACTACATGAATTGGAGGGAGGAAAAGAAAGAGGAAAATGATAAGAAAAACTTAATTTCAAATGTAAAATATCAACTGACAGAACAAGGAAAAAGTCTCATGTTATATTAATAAGTACTAAAATATAATACATATAATATTAATGATACATAAATATATTTTCATGCAATAGTTGTGCATAAAATTTGAAGTATATTGACTTAGATTAATCAATGGAACTTTTGAGAAGAAACTTTAATTTTCCTTTTTATACAACTTCTATGTCTTCCGGTAAATGAAAGGATACAGTTAATGGGGCAGATGGTAGAAAAGGTGCAAAAAATCAGGAAGACAACTTGTTTTTTAGGACAGGAGAGGAATGCAGAACAGATAGGTAACCAGGGTCAAGATTACTAAGAGTTTTCTTGCATCAAATGTCCTTCAAATAGTCTATGTCTATCAACTAAAGAAATCATTTGGTTGTAGGAATAAGGAAAATTCTATCAATGCCAGGATCTATTTTGTAAGAAAGAGATTAATTTATCCTATTATAAAGGAGTAAAAGGGAAATGCCATGTTATAGCATTAAGAACTTCGAAATATAGTTCAGAGCATCAAAGTGCTAGTGACCTGAGTTACATCTGAGAACACAAGTAGAAAGCACACATCTGTAACTCTAGTACTACTACAGTCTGAACACATGTAGAAGGCACACATCTTTAACATTACCATTCTTATGCCTTATCTTCCTCCATCATAGGATCTCTATTTAAACCTTTCCATCTCCAGCATAATTCCTCTTGGCTTTCAAATCAGTTGTTCTACTACATTCCCTTCGGGTTCTCAGGGTTTTCCATGTTATATATAGAACTAGATGCTAGGACTAATTTGCTAAAGACACCACATGTTTTGGTTATACGATACAGAGAACTCAGACTGTGATAGAAACTTCCATTCTGACAGCTAGGTTTCATGATACCAGAAAATTAAATGTTGGGGAGAAAAGTAATCAGTGTAAACTATGACAACTAGAATGCCAAACTTCCAGGCCAAATAATCCCAGTGATAAAACAGCATCATGGCTATTATCACAGTGATCAACTACCCTTGAATTGGTTGAATCTACTCCACAGGAATTAAAACATTCCTGGTACTGTAAACTCAGTCAAAAAAACCATGACTGAGTCAACCATAGGTTCTCACCAGAAACCCATTCCTATTGATCAGCTAAATTAACATACTACCAAATTGCATTAGGATATTTACATTTAGAGGATTAGTCAAAACCTACTCTCATCATTAATGAAAGAAGCCTCTCTTGCAGTGGGCAGCAATCCATGCAGAGATATCTGGATGCTTAATACTTAGAAGTAATGGCATTTGAGTGCTCAATACTAAACCAGTTATTTATGCTACCCCTTAAACTCAGGAAACAATATAAAAAGGGAGAAGGAAGAATATAAGAGCCAGAATATAGGTATTTCTTCATGATGTGGCCTTCAGAAAATGGTACAGCCATGCAATCAGAGTTGCCTGTACTAGGCATGCAGAAGACGGGATCTATGGACAGTTCAAACAGTTATGGCTTACGAAGAAGCTCATGAGCCTGTGTTTCTCCCTGATGAACTGGTGGCTACTGAAGGATTATTGGGAAAGTACAGTCATTATATCCACTTGTGTACCCACAGTTAGGCCACCAGATACCAGCTCCAAAATCTATGGTCACACCATATACATGATTCTCAGTAAAACCAGTGGGTCACAAATAAAACTGAGCGATATAAAGTGTGGGAAACCATCCTTTAGGAAGAAATGGATCAAAGGGATAGAGTGAGGTAAAAGGGGATTGTGAGAGAGCAAACCATATCCTAGAGACATGTATAAAAGTGTCAAAAAAGAAATTTAATTAATAAACATTTTAAAAGGAAACAAAAGACACCCTGCATCAACAATGTTGAAGGTGAGAAAAACCCCAGAAAACTGTTATCTGATTTTCACATATGTGGCATGGAAAACACTTGTCCCCAACCCCCACCCCCCCTTGCACACATGCACACATGCGTGCACACAATCAATAACAGAAAAATAAGATACAATCAATATGGTAAAAAGAAAAACAGGAAACAAGCAAAAATAAGGAGTAGAGAACGAAAGAGCCCCGCTTCACGAGTACACCGATACAGAGAGGAGTGTCTCAGGATATACAAATATCCCTTGGTTTTAGAAATCAACTCATTTTTATTGGTATTTTTAGAAATTTTTACTTTTAGGTTCTCATCCTATGTGTCTGCTTCCATATCAAAAAATGTAAAATACACTTCAGGCAAAAGCCTCCAGGCGGGGTGATCCAAAGGAAGGAACTTGTAGTTGTTGCTGTCGCAGCTCCTGATCCTGTTTCTGGGACTGATTTAATTTTCTGTTTATCACTGCCTGGATAATATGGCTTTTATTAGTCATTCCCGATATGCCTCTGTTCATGTATTTTTAAACAATCAGAAGGGATTTCCCAGCTTTACCAGACAAGTTTAGAGCAGATCAAAATAAATAAATCTCAATGGGAGTAATTTTGCTTATTGAAGGAATGGTTTCTTAGACTCGCCTGCTGAGGTATTTTTCTTAATTGATGCTACATAACATGTGTCTTCTGTTACAGCCTGGAAACTTCTATTCCACCATCAGTCCTTTCTGGTATTAGTACATGCTTCCATGGAAGTCCACTGTGGAAAACCCAGCATCCTTTACGATTAAATATATATAGACACACACACACACACACACACACACACACACACACACATAAATTAGTTAGCCAGACTTTGATATACAGTTAAAATTAAAGTATTAAAGATTTTATTCAAAACCAAATATTTCACCTTCAAGCAATCAATTTATAAAAGTAAGCTAAAAGAACAGTTTTATACAATATATATATATATATATATAAGTATGTGCACAAACTACCCCATTTCAGCCAATGGGAAGACAGGGGAACAAATGACTAAAACACTGTTGAGGAGAAGAGAAATGCTAGTGTTAGCGGTCCCAGGGTGTGTATAGATGAATCATCTGGGAATATGAGACAATGGCTGCACAGGTTTTGACGTGTCAAAATGCTTGTGCAGCAAATACTAGAGAAAATACACTCATAGGAGTTTTATTTTTAATTACGGGCATGCAGGGGAGAATATGCAGAATCCAGAAGAAGAAAGTGTAATCACCTTGGATCAGGAATTAAAGGCAGACTGTGAGCACTGTGGTATAGATGCTAGGCTCTGAATTTGAGTGCTGTACAAGGCCAGCATTCACTCTTAAGTACAGAGACACTTTTTCTATATCCCTTTTAAAAACTATTAGATAAGTCCACATGACTTTTAATGAATAGTACATGTACAATATTAACAATTAAGACAGAACATACACTAACCATTAACTTAAGGTATACTTGTATGCCATGTGAAGATTATAGGCTATTAACTTATTACTCTTATAACAAGAAGTGATGCAATCTCACTATTTTCTGTATCATACTATATTCTTGCAAAAGGCTGTCTAGTTTGAGGGAGAAACTTAGCAATTAGTGGCTCGGAATAGTAAACAAGTTAGGCCTAAGGAGAACTAGAACCTTGCTCGGGTCTAATTCTGCAGTGATTGATAGATTACTACTTTTTAGCTTTCACTATAGCAAATATTTCTGAAGAAATTTGAAGAACTTAATAGAGGAATGTTAGAAACAAAACACAAAACAAAAAACATGAAAATTTCCAAAATAAATGCTTTACCATGTAATTTTTGAAAAGTACAACAATTTTAACAAAAATGTCTTCAAACTATAGCCTCCTCTTTTATTCACTTTTGCTACAATTTCATTGCAAAAAAAAATTAGATTCCATCATTTAGAAAGAAGCTGTATTTAAACTTGCAAGGACTTCAGTCTAGACTGCAGTCCCATGTCTCCTTCCTCGAAGGGATGTTTTTCAGGTGGTTCTGTGGCTTTTGTTTTGTTTTCTTTTGTTTTGTTTTCTTTTGTTTTGTTTCTGAACTCCATTGTTGATCGAGTTTCTAACTGCCCTATAACATTCTACAAACTTCAGAGGATTATTTCCTATCACAGACCTGGCTGCTTTATTTTTTTTTTATTGTTAATATTTTTTTTATTTTCTAAATAATATTTAATGAACAATCAAAAACAACAAGAACAAGCCCCTGTTGCCTCCCCCCTCCCCATGCCTGCCACCCCACCCTCTCCCACTTATCAGCCCTGTCATTCCCCTACACTGGGGCACAGAACCTTCACAGGGCCAAGGGCCTCTCCTCCCCTTGATGACCAACTTGGCCATCCTCTACTATACACATGCTGCCAGAACAATCAGTCCCACCATGTATAGTGACCTGGATGCTTTAAATGTTCATCATTCTGAAAGAAAAGAGGCTTGCTTAGTCATATTTGGGCACCATATCTTTGATGGTTAAAGGTTTAAATCACCAGAAATTGTATGAAGAAGCAAGTGTTCTTAGTTATTCCCTTCCATATTGGCAAGTATGGTACACAAACCTGTGCCTTGTATCAACTGCACCACCACTCCTGCCACTTCAATAACTTTATAGTATAACTAGTCTGCTAGCATATGGATGCTGTCCCAAACCAGAGACATTGTGATTGCATGGTTAGGACTAAAGTAATACAAGTATTCCTCAAATGTCAAATAACTATCCTTAAATCATAAGCCATATATTAGCAAATATACATTTTATATACTTTTATTGCCTTTTTTTCACTCTTAGGCTGAACTTTACATCTCAAAAAATTAACCATGTAAAGCCATGAGCAACAGTGGAGCAAATACCTTAACCACAATACTAGTGACCAGAGTCTACACCTAGTTCCAAATAATGTATCTCCTCCACTTTGTGCCCCCTACTAGTGTCTTTTTGTCCCTAGCCTGAGGCAGCTAGTCATCTTCACTCTTCATGTGTTCTAGACATTTTGTAGAATCATATATTGTGCAACCTCTGGTGTACAGCTTCTTCAACATAGCACAGTGGTCTTGGGACTTATATTAATCACTTCACCATTTTAACAGTATATTATTCTTATGAATGAGTGTTACTAATATTGTTTAAATTGGTGGAGTATTTTGTTTATGCATATTTATGGTAATAGAAGTTGGGACTGTTTACTGATTTTTTTTTAATTTTGTTAGCATGGGTGTTTGACTATATGTATGAGTGTGCACTATGCATGTGCCAAGTGTCTGTGGAGGAGAGCTCATCAAATCCCCTGGAATTCAAGTTAAAGTAGGATGTCCTCTGGAAGAGCAGCCAGTGCTCTTAAACTCTGAGTGATCTACACACACAGAGCTGTTTGTAACTTTAATTGATATAAGTCATCAGACTAAAATCAAGTGTACGAGGAATTTGTGTTCATGCTGTACTCAATCCTTTTGTTAATTTACTAGTAATGAAACTAGTGTGTCATTAATTAATCTTATATTTCACTGTCTGAGTAGCCACCTGGCTCCTACATTGGTTGAATCACTGTGCATTCATTCCACTAGTAATCTAGAAATTATTGATGCTTTACTTCCTTACTAACTCTTATGGTTTTTCTGTTACCTAGATTGTTCTTTGGGAGCTTCGCTTTGTGATGTTTGGAATTACATTTTCCCATGGAGTAAAAATGCTGAATATATTATTTGTCCTTCTAGATCATTTGTATATCATCTTTAGAGAAATGTTTATATGATCTACTTATCCACTATTTAATTATTTTTTACTTTGTATTGTTTTATTTTGTATATTATATATTACATAATTTGAATATATTTTAGTTCTCTGTTTACTTTCTGAATAGGGTGCCAAATAAACAGAGCAGTAATTAATAAATGAGACCTCATGAAGCTAAAATACTGGAAAGACAGAGTAGGATTCCACTTTCTAGCATCATGGTAGCCCGCAGGTAGGTGAAAATCTTTAATTTTTTGCAAGTTTTGTCCTTTTTAAGATTTATTTATTTATAATGTATACAGCATTTTGTCTGCATCTATGTCTGCCATTCTGAAGAGGGTACCATATCACATTATAGATGATTATGCGCCACCATGTAGTTGCTTGGAATTGAGCTCAGAACCTATGAAAGAGGAGACCAGTGTATGGAGAGCTGCGATGTGCCGAGCCCTAAGATGGCGCTGGTTTCCACCTTCTGCTAGCCCGAAAAGCGAGTGTTCTCTGAGATAAACAAGTCCTTATTTGGCTAAGCTTGCTGCCTCTGGCTGCTTCCGCATTGGGCGGCCTATCTGCTGTTCCCACGTGGCCTGCAGGGGTTGGTGGGCACAGGGTATTTAGGTTCGAGGGCATTCCCCAGAAGAAAATAAGCTTGTAACACCAAGAGGAAGTAGGAGAAGAAGCTTGTAACAAGGTCCTGAATAAACTGCTTAAGGAAGAGCTCGTGGTCGTGTCCTTCTTGTTGGGCGAGAGGGCTGCGGCACCAGTGCTCTTAGCCTCTGAGCCATTTCTTTAGTCCCCTTTTAAATCTTTTCTATGTGTTCCATATACCCTTTTGTCAAAATCATGATATAGCCTAGGCTTCCCTTGAACTTGCTTCCCTCCTGTCTCAGCAGTCCATGGGTTGGACGTTAAGTGACAACTACAATAAGAACCCTATCCAGTCATGCATTGACACAAAGCATTTTACTTTAATGAAGCCCATTTATTTTTTTAAATTTCGGTGTCAGAGTCACATGTAAGAATTTTTTTCCAAATCCATAATCATCGAGATATGTGCCTGTGTTTTATCCTACAAGAGGAAGTATTTGGCCTCATGTACATGTAGGTAACTTTTTCTGTGGTATATGGTGAGAATCTAACTTCAGTTAATGTTTCTGAGACTAAATGTTTCAGCATATACATGTAAACAAAATCATGATGGCTTTGTCTTTCTGCCTCTGTGTTGTTTATATTCATATAGCGATTTATCATTCTCTTCACATTGGAAATGGTGGTACAATTGCATGACGAAATAGTAACCGATCTTGAATTCTTTTATTTTGATCATTTTATAGAGGCTTATGCAAAATAAGTTGGTCAGTGAATTTAACAGAGATAAGGAGCAAATACAGACTCTTCCAATTTCTCCTTTTCTCCAAAAATTTTAACTCATATACCTTATTCTCTCTCTCTCTTTCTCTCTCTGTCTCTCTCTGTCTCTGTCATCTCTGTGTGTATATCCTCTATCTCTCCACCTTCTCACTCCCTCTTTCCCTCCTTCCCATCCTCATCTCGCCTCTTCCCTCCTCTCCTCCTTCTCTCCCTTACTTCTTTACTCCTTTTCTCTTTATTTTAGAAACATAATGTGCATCTTCACAAAATTCATATCCTTCTTTCCCAGTTCAGGGTCCTATGAATCTTCAATTAATTTGAGAGAATTGATTGAGACACATATTTCAAACAACAATTTCTGCTCTGAATTGCTGAAACTTTTATTAAGGAAGATGAATTAATATGACACTATGGCATGCTACACTTAAGCAGCTACTTTATGCTAAGTGTTAGAGATTCAGCAGAATATTTTCATTCTACTACAAGGAAAGTGCCCATCATTTATCATAATCAATATGGGAGCGAGATAAGAGATAGATAGATAGATAGATAGATAGATAGATAGATAGATAGAGGGATAGATGGGTGCTGGTGATCCATTGATATTTGATTGCCTCGACCCTGCAATATCCCTCAGAAGTTATTTATTTCCAAAGGATATTTTGAATTTTATAACACTGAAAGTTAAGAAAGAATTTCTTTCATGCAAAAACAATTAGAATATACTCAAATTTAATCTAAAATTTAGTTAATTGAAAATGTATTTTATATAAAATACATTTCAAGTGTCAGTCACTAGATTTTGATACTAACAATATTCTGCCTATTTTTATAATGAATATAACTTGTCTGTATTTCTATTTTCTGTTTCAAGGGAGAAATACATTTGCATAAATGTATGTATTTTACACCTATTAAATTAAAAACTCTGAAGTAAAGGTTTTCCAAGCAAATCACTGAGAAGTAAAGTTCATAAAAACTATGAATTCCAAAAGAGATAGATTTTAGTAAGACTAAGATAATTGAAGGAAGTGTTCCTCTGGAGGGTATTTTTTTTAGACTACATTCTGACATTCACCTGAATTTCTATGATAATAATTACCAAGCAGAATTGGTCTACCTTGCTTGATGGATAGCCCTACAAATATCTTACGACACTCTCATAACTATGGGCTGTGTAAAAGCGTGTTCATTTGGAATGGAATATAAACATCCCAGACTGTGTCAGTCCGTAGAGGCTGTGGAAGGCTAAGAAACTGAAAAAAAAAGGAACACTGACTTATGTCCACGTTAAATAGCACACCAGTGCTGTCTGGGATCCATCTCTGGAAATATAGAAGTAATTGAAGCCAGCGACCCTTGGGGATCCTTCTATATAGGTGTGCATACAGAGATTTCCTTTGGTTGCCATTTATTTTTAATATTTCTTGAATCAACCACAAATAAATAATCATGCTGGGATTTGAGGAGTGTATATTTACACCTGCTGTGCCTTTGCATCTAGTATTATAGCTATGCATATTGGAAGACTCACCGCTTGCCAATTGGACTGTGGAGCATAGGGTCTAGCTGTGGATTTGTTACTCTCAGTAGCAATCTCCTTCTCCTGATCTAAAAGAGCAGTGTAGAATTGGCAAGCTGCTCAAGCCTCTGATTTTTGGGTTGCTCAACTGTGAAATGAGAAAGTCCAACAACATGCTTTCTAAGGCTGGGTTAGTTGGCTTTTGTGTTGCTGTGACTATAATATCCCAGAAAAACAACTTATAACAAGTGAGTTTTACTTTGATTAAGGGCATCAAGAGACTTCATTCCATCATAGCAGGGATGAGCAAGTAAGATGGTTCTGTGCGTATGGTGAAAGTGTAGATTTTGAATGTTTTTAACTTTTATCATTATAAGGAGATGTATGCAAGATTAAAATGGTCAGGGAACTTAACAGAGGCAAATATCAAATTCATACACCCAAATTTCTCCTTTCACTTGGAGATCAGTATTTAAGTTATGTCTTGTTTACTCTCTCTCTCTCTCTCTCTCTCTCTCTCTCTCTCTCTCTCTCTCTC
>JADRCC010576942.1:0-18389 GCA_019843855.1 Hylomyscus alleni
TAGTCTACATCCTTAGTCAGTCTACATGGTCAATCATTTAGTGCCTCAAATTGTTACTTATATATTCTCTTCTGTTATATACTTATTTTATGGTCAGAATAAGACCTATGACTATGATTTTTATCATGACCATCTTTAAGATTATTGTGCTTTTATTTAAAATAAAAGTAGTGATTTGTTTATGTTGTATTATAAAACATGATATTAGGGGATACAGGCATGGTTCATTTAAGAGTGCATATTACTCTTTCAGAAGATCCAAGTTTGGTTCCCAGTATCCATCTTAGGTGGTTCACAACCACTTGTAACTCTAGCTCCAGAAAGAGCTGCACAGATACGTGCACTTATGTCCAAATCCACACACATACATATTAAAAATAGCAAGAATAAGTCATAGGATCAGATGTGGGGAGAGATAGGAGAGAAGGCCATAGAGTCAGGAAGATGAATGGAAATCTGTAGCTCCTGGGGGTTGGGTTATGGGAGAGTGAGCAGTGAAAGGGTGGGGATGTGGGAGTGTGGGAGGGAGGGTGAGAAAGTAGGGTGGGAGGATGAGAGAGTCAGGGAGGGTCGTGGGTGGGAAGTGTGAGGGTGGAGGGTGAGTGGAAGGTAGGTTGTGGGAAGAGAAAATCTCTAGGAAGCCCCAGAGAACTAGGATAGAAGAGGCTCCCAGGAGTCCATGTGGGTGACCTTAGACAAAATGCCTAACCATGGGGACATGAAACTTGAAAAGGCCACCTCCTGTAGCCAGACAGGACACCCACCAACCTGGAAAACCTTCTGCCCAAAACATATCCTGTCTAAAAGTAATGCAGGAATGAAGCAGAGACTGAAAGAAAGGCCAACCAATAACTAGCCCAACTCGAAACCCATCCCATGGGTAAGCACCAATCCTTGATATTATTAATGATGCTCTGTTATGCTTGCTAACAGGACCCTAGCATAACTGTCCTCTAAGAGGCTCCAACCTGTAGCAGACTGAAACAGATGCAGATACCCACAGCCATACATTAGATGGAAGTCATGGACACTTATGGAAGAGATGGGGGAAAACTGAGGGCCCCAAATTAGATGATGACCTCACAGAAAGAACAAAAGGGTCAAAAAGCCTTGAGTTCTGGGAGCACTCAGAGTCTGAAGAACCAACCAAAGGACACACACAGACTTGAACAAGGTCCCTCTGGCACATATGTAGCAGTCAGGCAGCTCAGTCTTCATGACTGCCTTGTTTGGCCTCAGTGGGAGAGGATGCCCATAATCAGGCTGAGACTTGAGGTGCCAGGGTGGGAGGTACCCAGGGGGACCCCACCCTCTCACAGGAGAAGAGGAGGGAGGTTGAGAGGAGAGACTCTGTGAGGGAGAGGTTGGGAGGGTGAGTAACATGTGGGATGTAAATAAATAAATAATGATAATAAAAAACATGTTTAAATTCTGAAATACACTCCACATTTATCTATTACTCTGTTTTCCCAATTTTTTAAAAAAATGGAAATTCTAAACATTTAGACTGTGAGACATTGCTGATTCTCACACCAGTATGTGTAATGTGAGAGACATAACCTTTATCAATGAGCATTTGTCAAGCATCATCTGTGTAACAGCTTTTGTTAGGGTTTGGAAGTGTTATTTTTGATAGTCCAGTGTTATACGATCTTCGTATTATAGTGTCAGTTTTTAAATAAAAATAAAAACAATGTCATAGAAACAGACAAAGCACCACAACTCTAAAGCACTGAAAACCGTGTTGCCTGAAAAATGAGCTTTCTGAAGGCAACACTGAATTCTGATGGAACTGTGCCGTTTCCACAATCCTTCTGGGTCTCTCTTTCTACTTGGGTAGTAAAAGGAGGGATACTCAGTGATCTTTAAGTCCTTTGCATATCTTATGTTTGTGATCTGATTCATGTCCTTAGCTGTTTTCCATAACATTCATCTGCTTTATGCGATTAGGACACAAATAGAGGTGTGAACTGTTTCGAGAGTCTACCTTCTGAGAGCCATTGCAATTATTTTAAATGGAAAAAGTCAGGTTGGAAGACTGCATTGCAAAAGAAGAAAAAGGATGTTTTCCAAGCATAGAAGCTAGTCCCTACCCTGTAGGCTCTTATGTGTCCTTAGAGTAGTATCTACTCTCAGAAGCTGCTGACAAAACAAGATTTTACTGCCAAAAGAGCAGCAGGTCTAATATTTCTGCAAAAGAGCAGGCTGAATTTTATTTTGCCTTGGGTCATCAATAAAATTCTAGTCATGCTCCGATCCTACACTCTTTTATTGTTTCCCATGAAACACCATAAGTAAAAGAAAAACTTACCATTTTTCAAGCAGTCCAGAACTTTAGATAAAGAATTAAAAACACCAGAAACGTCAGGTGCAAGCCTTAGAGCTTAGGAAGCATCAACTCTGATTTTTCTTTTCTGTGTGCACATGTGTGTGTTTGTCAGGATGTGCTTACTGCTGTAACAAATGGGCCTTCATGACATTGAGCTAATAAGAATTTGCTCCTTGCTGAAGGGTTTGCAGCCCCTTAGGACGAAAAACAATATGAACTAACTAGTACCCTCAGAGCTCCCAGGGACTAAACCACCAACCAAAGAGTACACATGGTGGAACTCATGGCTCCAGCAGCATATGTATAGTAGAGGATGGCCTAGTCGGTCATCAGTGGGAGGAGAGGTCCTTGGCCCTGTGGAGGTTCTATGCCCCAGTGTAGGGGAATGCCAGGGTCAGTAAGCAGCAGAGGGTGGGGTGGTGAGTGGGGGAAGGGTGAGGGAACAGGGATTTGCTTTTGTTTTTGCTTTTTATTTTTATTTTATTTCATTATTTTTTCTTTTTTTCTGAGGGGAAACTGGGAAAGGAGATATCATATGCCATGTAAATAAAGAAAATATCCAATAATAAAAAAAAAGAATTTGCTCCTTATCTATGTAGCAGTCCCTGGCAGGTAGGTGTGACTAGATCATCAATGAAAGTTCCTTTTTGAGGACTCACATAGTAGAGGTTGCTGCCACTATGTAGGCAGGTCAGGGTATAATGATACAAAGCAGTTCCCAAGGCTGTTGAAGCATTTTCCATCTCAGTATGCCACAGGGAAAAGAGAAGTTGCAAGAGATTTTTTGGGGGGGGATGAAGGGGAGGGAGTTTGGTCTTTGATTCTGTCAGCTCCATCTATCTGAATGGCCAAATTTCAGACTCAGGAAATAAATTTCAGATCACATGGCTCTAAAGCTTATGTTACTAGTGCACATACTACCATTATAGTGCTAGGGATCTCACAAAGGACTTCACACATATTAGAAACCACTCTACCACTGAGCCACAAGCCATGTTCCCAGCTACTCAGCCTAAACTTTTACATTGACTGGTTTTGTTTCTTCTTCTTGTTTGTTTGTTTGATTGATTTGGTTTCATATTCTTATAATGTGTGTCTGGGATGCTTAATCTTGGCTGTCAACTTGATTGACTTTGGAAACAAATCCCTTGGCTTGTATGTGTTATTGCTGCTGCTTCCACTCTTTATGAACATTAGAACACCTTCAACGTGTCCTAACATCAGCTCTTTGGGAATTTTCTGGATTTCCGTGCCAGATTAGCACTGCTTAGGCTTGTAGGTTCAGTTTTCAGTATCTTCAGGGTAAAGACAGCCATTATTCTTGGACTACCCAGAGCATGCTGTATAAATCAAACTAATATATTGTTTTATATATATATATATATATATATATATATATATATATATATGTATGTATATGTATATATATATTGTATCAGTTCTGTTCCTCTAGAGACCCTTGACTAATGCAATGCCTAACTCTAAAACTCTGTAGGTACCTGGATATTAGAACTCAATCATTTGCACTTATTTCAGTGCCCAACTAATGGATTTTCTTTGTAATATATATATATTTATTGTATCAGTTCTGTTCCTCTAGAGACCCTTGACTAATGCAACGCCTAACTCTAAAACTCTGTAGGTACCTGGGTATTAGAACTCAATCATTTGCACTTATTTCAGTGCTGGGATAGGAACCAAGGACTTGTACATGCTGGCTCAGTGCTCTACCACCTGAATATCCAGCCTTAAAATAGAATGTGGGCCTAAGTACCCAGACGCACCCCTGTCTGTAAGATTTGTAACCACAGTCTATCTGAGCGGTGTGAGCAGTTCGAGTGGAGGAACGGATCCCAGAGCCAAGGCAGTGCTGGCAAACTAACAGATTTCCCACAGCATCAGAGTCATCCTGCAGGAACTGCGGCGCTTGATGCTGTGGCTAGAAACCATTAGATAACGTTGGAAGAACCTGGCCTCCCTCACTTAGCTCTGGACCACACTCTCACCTGCCACCAGCCTGGGAAGAAGGGAGTGCCGGGTCCTCAACCCTGCTGCCACCATCAACCACTGAGCTTTAGAGGTGAACAGAGCAGTCACAGGATGACTCAGACCTGCCGGCACTCAGGGTGGTTGGTGGATATGCGTAGGGAAAGGCCATAGGGAGAATCCTAAGTGCACACCATGGTTCTGAGTTGATTCCTTTCCCCATGGTTGCTTTGGTTTTTTTACACATTGAAGAGGTTTGAACAGGACTCTCAAGTAACCCTAGCTACCCATCGGGTCTGATGTGGAGCCTGACAGCTGGAACAGGAGGCCCTGACCCTGCAGACTCAGGATTCAGGTTTCAGTGTTGCTTCTCAAACCTTCGGAGCTCTGTGTCACCCTGTCTGCAGATCAGTGGGCCTGACCTCCTGGCTCATTGCCATGTTCCCCACTCTGTTCAGTGGAAATGTGGATGCATATCCAAATAAAGGTAATTCATAGTGTTATATAAAAAAAAAATAGTTCTTCCTCCCCTCTCAGGGTCTCCTTTCTATTAGAGATGAGAATGCTTAATGTTATCTCTTCACTTAATCCAATTTAGATATCTCTGTCTTCCTGGCAGTCTTCTTGGAGGGGACATGTCTAAAGAATATGATGTATTCTTCGGAGTATAAGGTTCTTGGGTGGTGTCTACCTTACTAATAGTTCTGTGTGCTGTTCAGACCAGAAGACGGATAATAGATGGGACTCAATAAATAATTATGGCAATGAAGGATTCTTCTTTTTAACACGAACCAGGGCCAAGTATATTTGGAAAATGCTACATCCTATGTCACTGCTTTTATTATGGATAATACATATTAATGTATCAGATGCTTTGAGAAATCTTATAAGCAGCTCCTTTGTTTTCAGTCTGCAACTTTTTAACTTATTCTCTATAAAAATTTTACATGCATGTGTGTGAATAAGCGAGGGTGGGTATTCAAGAAAGAAGGAAGTGTGTGTGTATGTGTGTGTGTGTGTGTGTGTGTGTGTATGTGTGCGTGTGTGTGATGTGGAGAGAGAGAGGGCAAGTGAGTGGGCAAGAAAGAGCATAGAGGGGATACAGACGGAGAGACAGAGAGGATAGGAGCATGGAGAGACGGAGACAGACAGACACTCACACAGGCATGCATGCATACACACAGAGAAACAGAGAGAGAAGTGAGGGACAAACACACACACACACACACACACACACACACACACACACACACACAGATCATCCTATAAAAAACAGTCCCATAAGACAGAATGTATGAACCAGATCATGTGGTCAGAGACTTTGTTGGAATGGATCACCAAAATCTGATGGGTGAGTTTATTCTGGTCCAGCGTCTGGATGTTGCACTGTGGCTCACTAGTGATGAAAAATATTGATGGGATAAAACATGTGTGAGGGTAAGCATCTGGCTGAGTTAGAGAGGAGATGTACAAAGACTCCTCCAGGGAATATATTTATGAATAATTCTCTGTGTCCTCTCAATGATAAGGAATTGGGACAGGAAGCTTATCACTGCCCCCACCCCCACACACACATGGCGCTTGTTCTCACGGAGTATTCATAATGCTACAGTGAAATAGACTTAACGCTTCTCATTATTTAAGGTAGTATTTTTTTCATAATTTTAAGGACCCTGAAGATACAGTATTTTTAGAGGTTTTTCTTTTTTCTATTTTGGAAGAGCATCAGTTTTTAAACTGATGTTCTAAGCGCTAAGATTCTCTCCATAAAGATTTTAGAAATTTATATTAAAACAAAAACCAAAACCAGACAGCCTTAAATTTTTGATAACCTAAGCCTCAGTTTGAGTTGAGTTACATTTAATGGAAATTTAGAAATGGTTGATAGCTAAGCTAAGGAACACAGGACAAAGCTTGTTGTTGATCCGGTTTCATCTGTGTGAGAATCCATTCACAGAAATGTGAGGGAGCTAGGGAACTCTGGGAAACTCAGTGGTATAACGTGACTCCCAACCCCTTGAGAATAAAAATGGTCCATTACCTCTTGGTTTATGAGGCAGTAAAGTATTCCAGCAAATAAATATTGATGCTAAGGCCCATGGGATGCTGGGGTGCTGAACATATTTGCAACACATGAAGGACTGAAGCTGAACAAAGTTATCTCTCTCTATAAAATGCAATCTGCCCCTCCATGATTTTACCACCCTGTTGTTTTTTATTTTCTCCATCTTTATAATTGGAGACATGCCAGCCTCTTGGAAACACCACTCATATTTCCTCCAGAAACTTAGCCAAGCTACAAATTATTCTTAAAGGTCTGATTAGGTGTTTGCAGCTAAAATTAACACGTCAGGGAAATGCCAGGATTTTGAACAGGAAAATAGCTAAATAAAGGCATTGAGAAAACAGCCAGCAGGAACAGTATTCTGAACTGAAAAATAATTTCAAGAATGGAAAATTGTGGGTTTTTTTTTAACTACTTCTGAGGAAGAAGACTCTAAAATCTGTTTATTGAATACTATTGCTTTCACTTTTATTTAGCTTCTATCTTTATGGACAAGAAGATGGTCAATATTGATATAATTTTCTTTTATAAAATTTTATAAAGAAAGTAGAACAAGTAATGATCACAATGTTTGGGGTCCCAAACATTTGTGGGTAAAACATGAAGAGTTTTTTTTTCCTTAATCAGACCCCATTTTCAGCATCATATAAGAATCCTTCGGTGAGCTATAAAAGCTTTGAAAAATCTTATTTCAATTGCATATAGCTTTCTTCACTTGGTTAGATAATGACACCACAGAATATAAAGGCAGTAATAATTCAGGTACTTATCATTTGTCTTTGGACTAGCAGATCCAATGTAATATTTTATGTAGTGAATTCAGCACTGAACACACAGTACCACTGAGGTCTTCTCTCTCAGCCCTGTGTAGGGAAAGACAAAACCAAATGAAGGCTGAATATAGTTCAGAGAAACGATTTCTAACAGCCAAAGAAGGTGATGTAGGAGGGAAGAAAGGTAGTGTGGGAAGGCCTTTTGAGGATGGAGCATGAGAGCTAAGGTGTAGGTTAAGGAAAAACCAACTGGAAGAGTTCAAGTTGAAGAAGGGAAACAACTTGTAGAAAGGCATGTAGGTGGGTTGTAGCAGTATTCTAGGAGATGCCCAGGCCGGTATGCTTTGGAGTAGAGGGTTTGTTTGGAGCCTAGCTCCAGGTCACAGGATCTCATAAGCATGGTGGCATTTGTTGAGGGTTTATGTATCACTAGATACAAGCCTGGTTGAATTTCAACTCTGTCTGCTCCACCATACCAGCTGACTTCAGAGCAAGTTCACACCCCAGAACCTCCATTGGCCTCTAATGCTGCCTGGCTTTTACAGTGAGCCTACTCAGCTAGCTTACTCTTTTTCTTTTCTTTTTTTTCTTAATTATTTATTAAATTATGTGTATGCACACGTGTCTGTGTGTGACTAGTACGTGTGAACAGAGGTACCTTCCTTCTGAGGCCAGCAGAGAGCATGAAGTAACTTGGAACAGGAGTTACAGGTGGTTGCTAGATGCTCTAGATGGGCACTGGGACAAATCTTAGATCCTCGGCAAGAACAGTGACATTCTCAACCACTGAGGAGTTTTCCCAGCCTCATATTCAACTTACCTTTTTGCTCCCTGCTGATATTTTACATATATTTTTCTCTCCTTGAACCATCCATGTTCCAGGATGAGTTCTTGATTCTTACTCTGCTAATGAGGTAGTTTGAATGTGCAATGTTCTGCAGCTGCTGGTGGTGTCAGCACAGTTGTGGAATCTTAGGAGGTATAGCCTTACCTGAGGAAGTGTGTCACAACTGGTGAGCTTGTAAACTTACAGCCCAGCCCAGAATTCTCTTCTATCTGCTTCCTGAAAATATGGTTGCAATAGGAAAAGATTTTCCCCTAAAAATTCATTTTGATGATACAGTTCACCTTCGTGCACATGCACTTAAAACCAGGCAGGCTGGATCGCCTCACTTCCTCTCGTCCAGGATATGTGGCTAGGTGGTTGCTAGGCTGTTGCTAGGGAGCTATTAGGTCAGAATGACCAGCTGTTTTATTTGGAGTGTGTGTGTGTGTGTGTGTGTGTGTGTGTGTGTGTAGTTTGATACAATGTTGTAGGTTTCAGTTTGCTGAGTTATCTCTGCTCTGTTCCCTGTGTGCTTCAATAGAAGCAATAGAATAGAATAGCATTCATTATTATTTGGTTTATTTCATTCAGTTGATGTCCATGAGATTCATCCATGGTGTCTCACGTTTCTTTCAGTAGTTACCCTTGTTTGTTGTTGAGTCATATTCAATTTTGAGGATATATTGTACATTTATTAATTTAATATATTTTGATAGGAATTTGTATTTTGTTTGTTATTATTTCAGTCTTTGGATGTTGCAGAGAAGTGTTTAGGAACACTCTTGTAGAGGTCTTTTGGGGAATACACCATTAATTCTATTGGTTATTTATCTAGAAACACAGTAGCAGGGTTATTAGTGAAATATGCTTTCAGAGTTAATAAGTACTGTGCAACATTTTCCTCAAATATGTATATCAATGTCCTAGCAATTTAAGAGAGTTCTAGTTGTGCACATCTTCACAGCCACATGACATTTATAATAATTTTAGCATTGTTTTTGTTTTTATTTGATGTTTTCTTTATTTACAATATCTCCTTTCCCAGGTTCCCCTCCAAAAGAAAAAAGAAAAAGAAAATAAAATAAGAACCCCCCCAAACTAAAACAATCCCCTGTTCCCTGCTTAAAACCCCATCCTCTCCCACTTCCTGGCCCTGGTATTCCCCTACACTGGGCATAGAACCTTCACAGGGCCAAGGTCCTCTCCTCCCATTGATGACCGACTTGGCCATCCTATACACAGGATGCTGGAACCATGAGTTCCTCCCCACCCCCGTGTACTCTTTGGTTGGAGTTTTAGTCCCTGGGAGCTCTGAGGGTACTAGTTAGTTAATATTGTTGTTTGTGCTAAGGGGCTGCAAACCCTTCAACTCCTTGGGTCCTTTCTCTAGCACCTTCATTGGGGACCCTGTACTCAGTCTAACGATGTCTGTCAGCCTCTACTTCTGTATTAGTCGGGTACTGTCAGAGCCCCTCTGGAGACAGCTATATCAGGCTCCACTCAGCCAGCACTTGCTGATATCCACAATAGTGTCTGGATTTGATGATTGAATATGGGAAGGATTTCCAGGTGGAGCAGTCTCTGGATTGTCCTTCCTTCAGTCTCTGCTCCATAGTTTGTCTCTGAAAATCCTTCCATGGGTATTTTCCCCCCTTTCAAGAAGGAACAAAGTATTCACACGCTGGTCTTCCTTCTTCTTGAGTTTCTTGTGGTTTGTGGATTGTACTTTGTGTATTCCAATCTTCTAGGCTAATATCCACTTATCAGAGAGTGCATACCATGTGTGTTCTTTTGTGATTGGGTTACTACACTCAGGATGATATTTTCCAGATCCATCCATTTCCCCAAGAATTTCATAAATTAATTGTTTTTAATAACTGAGTAGTACTCCATTGTATAGATGTACCACATTTTCTGTATCCATTCCTCTGTTGAGGGACATCTGGGTTGTTTCCTGTTTCTGGCTATTATAAATAAGGCTACTATGAACATAGTGGAACATGTCTCCTTATTACACGTTGGAGCAACTTCTGGGTTTATGTCCAGGACTGGTATAGCTGGGACCTCTGGTACTACTGTGTCCAATTTCCGAAGGAACCGCCAAACTGATTTCCAGAGTGGTTGTACCAGCTTGCAATTCCACCAGCAATGAAGGAGTGTTCCTCTTTCTCCACAACCTCTCCAGCATCTGCTGTCACCTGAGTCTTTTATTCTAGCCATTCTGACTGGTGTGAGGTGGAATCTCAGGGTTGTTTTGATGTGCATTTCCCTGATGACTAAGGATGTTGAACATTTCTTTAGGTGCTTCTCAGCCATTTGATATTCGTCAGTTGAGAATTCTTTGTTTAGCTTTGTACCCCATTTTTAGTAGGGTTATTTGTTTCTCTGGAGTCTAACTTTTTGAGTTCTTTGTATACATTGGATATTAGCCCTCTATCAGATATAGGATTGGTAAAGAATTTTTCCCAATTTGTTGGTTGCCATTTTGTCCTATTGACAATGTCTTTTGCCTTACAGAAGCTTTGCAATTTTATGAAGTCCCATTTGTCAGTCCTTGATTTTAGAGTATAAGCTATTGGTGTTTTGTTCAGGAAAATTTCCCCTGTGTCTATGTGCTCGAGGCTCTTCCACACTTTCTTTTCTATTATTAGTTTGAATGTATCTGGTTTTATGTGGAGGTCCTTGATCCACTTGGACTTGAGCATTGTACAAGGAGATAAGAATGGATCAATTTGCCTTCTTCTACAAGCTAACCGTCAGTTGAGCCAGCACCATTCGTTGAAAATGCTGTCTTTTTTCCCACTGGATGGTTTTAGCTTTGTCAAAGATCAAGTGGCCATAGGTTTGTGGGTTCATTTCTGGGTCTTCAATTCTATTCCATTGATCTATCTGCCTGTCACTGTACCAATACCATGCAGTTTTTTTTTTTATCACAATTGCTTTGTAGTACAGCTTAAGGTCTGGGATGGTGATTCCACCAGAGGTTCCTTTATTGTTGAGAATAGTTTTGACTATCCTGGGTTTCTTGTTATTCCAGATGAATTTGCAAATTACTCTTTCTAAGTCTGTGAAGACTTGAGTTGGAATTTTGGTAGGGATTGCATTGAATCTGCAAATTGCTTTTGGCAAGATGACAATTTTTACTATATTAATCCTGCCAATCCATGAGCATGGGAGATCTTTCTATCTTCTGAGATCTTTAATTTCCTTCTTCAGAGACTTGAAGTTTTTGTCAAACAGATCTTTTACTTGCTTAGTTAGAGTCACACCAGGGTATTTTATATTATTTGTAACTATTGTGAAGGGTGTTGTTTCCCTAATTTCTTTCTCAGCCTGTTTATCCTTTGTGTAGAGGGAGGCCACTGATTTGAGCTAATTTTGTATCCAGCTACTTTTCTGACTTTTTTTTTTTTTATCAGGTTTAGGAGTTCTCTGGTGGAATTTTTGGGGTCACATAAGTATACTATCATATTATCAGCAAATAGTGATAATTTGACTTCTTCCTTTCCAATTCGTATCCCTTTGATCTCCTTTTGTTGTCTAATTGCTCTGGCTAGGAATTCCAGTACAATATTGAATAGGTAGGGAGACAGTGGGCAGCCTTGTCTAGGCCCTGATTTTAGTGGGATTGCTTCAAGTTTATCTTCATTTTGATTGATGTTGGCTACTAGTTTGCTGTATATTACTTTTACTATGTTTAAGTATGGGCCTTGAATTTCCTGATATTTCCAAGACTTTTATTATGAAGGGATATTGGATTTTGTCAAATGCTTTCTCAGCATCTAATGAGATGATCATATGTTTTTTTTTTCTTTGAGTTTGTTTATATAGTGAGTTACGTTGATGGATTTCCATATATTGAACCATCCCTGCATCCCTAGGATGAACTTTACTTGATAATGATGGATGATCGTTTTGATGTGTTCTTGGATTCGGTTTGCAAGAATTTTATTATTTTTGCATCGATATTCATAAGGGAAATTGGTCCGAAGTTTTCTTTCTTTGTTAGGTCTTTATGTGGTTTAGGTATAAGAGTAATTGTGCATTCGTAGAACGAATTGGGTAGAGTATCCTCTGTTTCTATTTTGTGGAATAGTTTGAGGAGTATTGGTATTAGGTCTTCTTTGAAGGTCTGATAAAACTCTGCACTAAACCCATCTGGTCCAGGACTTTTTTGGTTGGGAGACTATTAATGACCGTTTCTATTTCATTAGCAGATATGGGACTGTTTAGATTGTTGATCTGATCTTGATGTAACTTTGGTACCTGGTATCTGTCTATAAAATTGTCCATTTCATCCAGACTTTCCAGTTGTGTTGAGTATAGGCTTTTGTAGTAGGATCTCATGATATTGGGGATTTCCTCAGTATCTGTTATTATGTATCCCTTTTCATTTCTGATTTTGTTAATTAGGATACTCTCTCTGTGCCCTCTGGTTAGTCTGGCTAAGGGTTTATCTATTTTGTTGATTTTCTCAAAGAACCAGCTCCTGGTTTGGTTGATTCTTTGTATAGTTCTTTTTGTTTCTATTTGGTTGATTTCAGCACTGAGTTTGATTATTTCCTACCTTTGACTCCTCTTGTGTGAATTTGCTTCTTTTTGTTCTAGAGCTTTCAGATGTGCTGTCAAATTGCTGGTGTATGTGTTCTCCAGTTTCATTTTGGAGGCACTTAAAGCTATGAGTTTTCTTCTTAGGACTACTTTCATTGTGTCCCATAAGTTTGGGTATGTTGTGGCTTCATTTTCATTAAACTCTAGAAAGTCTTTAATTTCTTTCTTTATTTCTTCCTTGACCAAGTTATCATTGAGTAGAGTATTGTTAAGCTTCCAGGTGTATGTGAGTATTCTTTTGTTTATGCTGCTATTGAGGAGCAGCCTTAGTCTATGGTGATCTGATAGGATGCAAGGAATTATTTCTATCTCCTTGTATCTGTTGAGGCCTGATCTGTGACCAATTATATGGTCAATTTTGGAGAAGGTACCATGAGGCCCTGAGAAGAAGTTATATCCTTTTGTTTTTTGATAAGAAGTTATATAGATATCTGTTAAATCCATCTGTTTCATAACTTTTGTTAGTCTCACTGTGTCTTTATTTAGCTTATGTTTCCATGATCTGTTCATTGCAGAGAGTGGTGTGTTGAAATCTCTCACTTTTATTGTGTGCGGTGCAATGTGTGCTTTTAGCTTTAGTAAAGTTTCTTGTATGAATGTAGATGCCCTTCCATTTGTAGCATAGAGGTTCAGAATTGAAAGTTCCTCTTGGTAGGTCATACCTTTTATGTATATGAAGTGTCCCTCCTTATCTTTTTTGATCACTTTAGCATGAAAGTCTATTTTATTCGATATTAGAATGGCTACTCCAGCTTTTTTCTTGGGACCATTGGCTTGGAGAATTGTTTTCCATCCTTTTATTCTGAGGTAGTGTCTGTCTTTGTCACTGTGGTGGGTTTCCTGTATGCAACAAAATGCTGGGTTCTGTTTACGTACCCAGTCTGATAGTCCATGTCTTTTTATTGGGGAATTGAGTCCATTGATATTAATAGATATTAAGGAAAGGTAATTGTTGCCTTCTGCTATTTTTGTTGTTAGAGTTAAAATCTGTTCATGTGGCTATCTTCTTTTAATTTTGTTGGAAAATTACTTTTTCGCTTTTTCTAGGATATAGTTTCCCTCCTTGTGTTGAAGTTTTCCATTTATTACCCTTGGAAGGGCTGGATTTGTGGAAATATATTGTGTGAATTTGGTTTTGTCATGGAATACTTTGGTTTCTCCATCAATAGTAATTGATAGTTTTGCTGGGTATAGTAGCCTGGGCTGCCATTTATGTTCTCTTAAGGTCTGTATGACATCAACCCATGATCTTCTGACTTTCATAGTCTCTGGTGAGAAATCTGGTGTAATTCTTATAGGCCTGCCTTTATACATTACTTGACCTTTTTCCCTCACTGCTTTTAATATTCTTTCTTTGTTTTGTGCATTTGGTGTTTTGACTATTATGTGGCGGAAATTTCTATTCTGGTCCAGTCTATTTGGAGTTCTATAGGCTTCTTGTATGATCATAGGCATCTCTTTCTTTAGATTAGGGAAATTTTCTTCTATAATTTTGTTGAAGATATTTACTGGCCCTTTAAGTTGGAGGTCTTCACTCTCTTCTATACCTATTATCCTTAGGTTTGGTTTTCTCATTGTGTCCTGGATTTCCTGGATGTTTTGGGTTAGGATCTTTCTGCCTTTTGTATTTTCTTTGACTGTTCTGTCCACTTTGTCTATGTTATCTTCTGCCCCTGAGATTCTCTCTTCTATCTCTTGTATTCTGTTGGTGACTCTTACTTCTATTGTTCCTGACTTCTTTCCTAGGATTTCTATCTCCAGAGTTGTCTTTCTTTGTGGTTTCTTAACTGTTTCCACTTCCATTTTTAGGTCCTGGATGGTTTTGTTCAGTTCCTTCACCCATTTGGTTGTGCTTTCCTGTTATTCCTTAAGGGATTTTTGTGTTTTCTCTTTAAGGACTTCTACTTGTTTACTTGTGTTCTCTTGTATTTCTTTAAGGGATTTTTGTGATTCCTCTTTAAGGGCTTGAACCTGTTTACCTGTGTTCTCCTGTATTTCTTTAAGGGAGTTATTAGTGTCCTTCTTAAATTCCTCTATCACCATCATAAGATATGATTTTAGATCCAAATCTTGCTTTTCTGGTGTTTTGAGATATCCAGGACTTGCTGTGGTGGGAGTACTAGGTTCTGATGAAGCCACATAGTCTTGGTTTCTGTTGGTAAAATTCTTGGGTTTCCCTTTCACTATCTGTTTATCTCTGGTGATAGATGTTCTTGCTGTCTCTGGCTGGAGCTTGTTCCTCCTGTGGGTCTGTAAGCCTGTGTCAGCACTTCTGGGATATCAGAACTGCCCTGCCAATTCTGAGGCCTGTGCCTGGCTGGACTCACAGTAGAAGGTTACTGGAGAGAAAATGGAGATCTCCTCTGAGTCTCTGGGTTGGAGCACTCCCCTAAGGCAAGCTCTCTGCTTGTGGGGAAGGAGCAAAGTGGGCTGTTGATCTGCAGAACCTCTTCCTAGGCGAAGAGGGAGATAGAAAGTATCCTGCACAAGCTGCCCTGCTGCTTCTGAGGCCTGTGCCTCCTGGTTGGTCCTGCCTCACTTCCACATTTCAGTCACTCATTGACTGAAGAAGAAATCTGGAACGCAAGCAGGTCAGTTATCTGGAATCAGAGGCTGTGGAAGAAGATAGCATGCTGGCTTGCTTTCCTATATAAATCCGATGATGGTACTGCTCACTGAATATTTTGAATTTTAATTCCCAAGTTCCAGCATACTTTTGTCTTAGACTTCAGTGCTGTGAAAGCTGGAACTTCAGGATCGAACATTCGCGGAAACAAATGCTGCTGCCTCATTTCCTGAGACCTAGGTTAGTCACCTGACATCATCACGTGAATGTTGCAGTCCTCAAGTTCGACACATCTGCAGCAAAGCCGATGTGCCTACTGCTGAAGATGCCATGCCCATCACTCTCTCCCACTCTCCTTCAAGTGCTTATGGCAAAATCTCTCTGGAAAATTCTCAATGTTCACCCTTCTCGTTTGAATGGTTGTTGATGTTCCCTTGAAAAGTCCAGAATCTGAATATTGCTTGATGCCTTTACTCGCTTCTGTCCATGAACACGGTCCCCAGAGTGTTCCTGTGACCTCATAATTCACCTCATTTCACTATTTTTAACAAAAAGTTAAAGCTCAAGGTTGCCAGGTTGTGAGTAGCCCATGTCATCTGTTTCCATTCCACTACACCTCTGATCCAGTGCCATCCTAAGCTCATTTTTGTTCTCCATGATCAGGGTCTCCCAGGTTCCTGGACATGCCAGTTCCTAGTGAAAGGTTTCATCCCGATGCTATCTATACGGCTGTTTCCTTCAATGTATTCAAATACTAATGGGTTATCCTTATCCCAGACTCCAGGCTTGCAAATTTGCTACTGCAAATTCTACAGGTATTCCAAAATCTGAGTGTGGCAGAACCTTCCCCTTATGAATAAAGATTTCAGGGGACCAATCACTGGGCCAGGAGTAGCAGTGACTTCCAGGTCAGAGAGAGGAAGAGGGGAGGCAGGAGAAAGATACTTGCTTTTTGAATGGGAGACAGATGGAGGTCAAAATGTAGCTAACAAGAGGCCCTGGCTTAGATAGCAGATCTGCCAGGACTTGCCACCAGAGGAGTTATATTTAGTATAGCATACAAAATTAGGATGCTAGTTGCTGTGCCCAGAGATTGAGTTACCTGTTGATTCTGAACTAAGTTTGTGTGGTGTTTTCCTTTATGCAGCCACCGAATTGGGTTCCAGAGAGAAAGGTACAGGCTGCAAAGCATGGGTTTGCAAGAAGTACACCTCAAAAGTCCACGGGTATCTGGAAGCATGGAGCTGGGCATCATAGTGATTCACCACTGAAAACTTAGTGAGCTGGGTGGAGAGATTTCGGACCTCCAGGTCAGAAAGTCTCCAGGAGGTGAGAACAGGCCCCCAGCCCACTGGTGCACTGCTGTCATAGCATGGACTGCCTTTTTACTATTTCACGCTACAAATGAGCATGCCCAAGGTAGATGAGACTACCTGCATCACCCCCATCATGGCTAGGGAAAGTATATCCCCTCTACAGGTACTATTGAAGGCCAGGCTGGGGTATCTGGTGGGGAAAAAACAACTACTTTAGGTGGGGCTGAGAGAACAGGTGGAGTGTTTTTTTCTGGATAACCTGACCAAACCAAGAGAATTTAGGTCCTCAGTAAGTAGGTTCAGAAGGTAAGACAGGGGGATGGTTCTTGCACTAGAAGATGTCATTGGTTAATATAGAGAAACTGGTCATGGTGCCAGTAACCATCCATACCCGATGGTATGAACCATCTATGGGGCCCAGAGATCCTTCACTGGATTATCAGACTTCAATAGTGAGAGGATCAGTTTTCTCAGTGAGACATGCACACTATACCCATCCTTGCTTGCAAAACCCTTATTGAAGTGTTTTAACATGCACTCCAAGAGTGTCTTGGGACTAGTCACCCCCCCCCCACTCATTTTATATCTGTTTTCCCAAAAAATAGAACTGATAGAAACATACAGAAGCCAACAGAAGAGAACTGGAGGCAGCCACCACACAGACTTAACTCAGGGGGTCCAGTTATCTCTTACATGGATTCTGGACACTGGAATTAGGGCCACATCCAGACTTTCCTAAGTGTTTTACTTAGAAAAAGTGTCGTTAACAGGCTTAGCTCTGGAGACAAATTCTGATATCTTCCTGTAATTTCCTGTTTTGCTATCAGAGTGACGCTGGCTTCATTAGAAGAGTCTTATATTGTTCCTTCCCTTTTTGTTTGGTGGAACAATTTGTGAAGAACTAGTCTCAGCCTTGTAGAATTCAACAATTACCCATCTAAACCCAGCATTTTCTTTGTGAATGTATTTAATTACTGCTTCAATCTGATCGCTTGCTATGAATTCAAACTGTTTATTTCTTCCTGATTGATCTTTCAAAATGTCATATGTATTTAGAAAGTTTCCTAGTTTTTATTTTCCAGGTTTTTGAAACATTAGTTTTCAAAGAGTGCCTCCTGATTCTTAATACTTCATTGGCGTAGCCAGTCATTTGCTCTTTTGTGTGTTTCCTTTGGGTAATTTTGCTATGAGTTTTTAAGTCTTGTTTAGTTTCTCAAAGAATAAATTCTTAGTTTGGTTAATTGTATATATTGTTTAGTTAATAGTTGTTTCCTGATTTTATGTCAACTTGACATGAGCTCGAGTCATTTCAGAAGAGGGACTTTCAATAGAGAAAATGTCTCCCCAAATTTGCCTATAGGCAAGTGTGTCAAGCATTTTTTTTTTAACAATTGATGTGAGAGAGACCATCCATCCCTGGTCAAATGGTTCTGAGCTGTCTAGAAAGCTGACTGAGAAGGCAATGAAGACAACGCAGTAAGCAACACTCCTTCATAGCCTCTGCTTTAGTACATGCTTCCAGTTTTCTGCGCTGGTTTCTCTAAGTGATGAACTATACTTAGGATATGTAATCCAAATAAATCTTTTCTACCTCAAGTAGCTTTTGCTAATGGTGTTTTATCACAGCAACAGAAAGAAAACTAGGACAGTCTCCATTTCATTAATGTCCATACTCTTTTTTTATTTCTTGATTTGGGTTTGTATTATTTTGTCATTCTAGGGTCTGGAGATGCATTATTAGGTCTTTTATTCGATCCCTGTTCAATGTGAGCACTCATAGCCATATAAATTATCTCTTGGAATGAGTGTAGCTATATTCAAAGGCTCTAGTAGGTTATACTTTAATTTTTATTTAATTATACAAACTATAAAATATCTTTTCTCTCTCTCTCTCTCTCTCTCTCTCTCTCTCTCTCT
>JADRCC010576943.1:0-14189 GCA_019843855.1 Hylomyscus alleni
GAAGACATGGGCTCTGGAGTCCAAGTCTCTGCCACATAGCTTCCTTTTTCTGTAATTCGGTTCTTCTTTTCTAAGTTGGTCACATGGAAGCAGGTGTGGTCACATGGTAGCTCAGTGTTCTTAAAGAGAACCCCGGGCTCAATTTCCAGCACCTACATGGCAGCTCACAACTGTTTTGCAACTCAAGTCCCAGGAGATCTGACACCCCTTTCTGACCTCCAAGGATACCAAGCACACATATGGCACATATACATGAAGGCGAAACACCTATATACATAAAATAAATGAATCTAAAAATAAACTACAAGAAAAAAAGCCAGCTATGGTGGATAGGCTCTGAATTTGAGAGCCTGGTTTATATAGAGATTTCCAAGCCAGCCAAGGCTATACAGTGAGACCCTGTCTCAAAAACCGATAACAACAACAACAACATTATTATTATCCATGAAAAAATAGTATGTGTATGTGGCCTATGATAGAGCTCAGTGGGTAAAGGCAATTGCTGCCAAACCCGAGAATCTGCGTTCGAACCCCAGGACACACAAAGTAGAATAGAAGAACTGACTCTCACAAATTGCCCTCCGATCTCCACATACATTAAATGAGTGTAATAAACTTTTAAATAATGTGTTATACCTGTAAAAAGGATTGCAAATAACTTGCTTTTATTCCCCAAGTTCAACCGGTGCCTGACCCAGAAAGTGTGGAGAAAGAAAAAAAAAAACATGAATATACTTCCTAGTGACCCGACTTCAGGCCAGGTCAAGGGATAGGAAAGAGATTTACTTGGTTTAAAGTCTCACAGAAAAGAGATTAGGGGAGGCGAGGACAGTGAGGGAACCTTCCTGATCTCCCGGCCAGAGGATGGCGGCCTTTGCCCGCCTGCTGGAGCGACTAGGATGGACCGGTCGAGCTCAGGAGGTGGCGGAGCAAGAGGTGGAGGAGGAGTGCAGCGTCCCTGGCTCGTCTGGGAGTCTCCTGGCTGCGCCCCGGTGCTGGCAGAGGCTACACGGGGGTGCGGCGGCTGCATCCGGCCTGCGCTTCGGGGCGAGTGCCGTGCAGGGCTGGCGCGCACGCATGGAGGACGCGCACTGCGCTCGGCTGGCTTTGCCCGGGCTGCCATCAGGATGGGCGTTTTTCGCCGTCCTGGATGGCCATGGAGGAGCGCGAGCCGCGCGATTCGGAGCGAGCCACCTCCCAGGTCACGTGCTGGGGGAACTAGGTCCTGCGCCTCGGGAGCCGGACGGCGTGCGCCAGGCTCTTCGTAGCGCCTTCCTCCAAGCAGACGCGCAGCTGAGCGCGCTCTGGCCTCGCGGGGACCCCGGTGGCTCGACGGCTGTGGTCCTGCTCGTGTCTCCGCGATTCCTCTACCTGGCGCACTGCGGGGACTCGCGCGCGCTACTGAGCCGCTCGGGCTCGGTGGCCTTCTGCACCGAGGACCACCGTCCCCACCGGCCTCGGGAACGCGAGCGCATCCACGACGCCGGTGGCACAGTCCGTCGCCGGCGCGTGGAGGGCTCCCTGGCCGTGTCGCGAGCCCTAGGTGACTTCGCCTACAAGCAGGCACCGGGGAGGCCTCCTGAGCTGCAGCTCGTGTCCGCTGAGCCCGAGGTGGCTGCGCTGGCACGCCAGGATGAGGACGAGTTCGTTCTCCTGGCTTCTGATGGAGTATGGGACGCTCTGTCTGGTGCTGATCTGGCGGGGCTAGTGTCGTCGCGCCTGCGTTTGGGCCTGGACCTGGAGCTACTCTGTGCGCAGCTGTTGGACACGTGTTTATGCAAGGTCCTGGGGTCACTGCGTTTGGGAAGGAGGGGCTTCATTTATAAAGGGTGGGGCCGAGCTAGAGGGTGTAACTTGGGAACGTCTTGGGCAGAGCAAGAAGGATGCTTTCAACCATAATGGAGACTAGAACTGGCAAATAGGTGAGGGGGAGGGGCATGGCCTGGAGGAGTGGGATTTGTGTTAGGACTTCAGGCTAGTCCTGGAGTGTGTCTGAAACTGAAAGAGTCCTAAAATAGGAAGAATTTAAAAAGATTTGGCTGTCTATGTTATTTAAGTTGTATTACATTTTAATGTAGTGTGTGTGTGTGTGTGTGTGTGTGTGTGTGTGTTTACCACACCATGTATGTGTAGCTCAGAGGACATCTTATGGACATCAGTTCTCTCCTTCCATCAATGAGTCCCAGGGATCTAACTCAGGTTGTCAAGCTTGGTGTCAGGCAAGTGTCTTTGCCCGTGAGCCATATTGCTGGGCTGTGTCTATTTTCGTTAACACAGCTTGGTGGCTAGGATCGGCAAAAGGGCACGGTCCCAAGAGATGCGTCCAAGTGGGAGGGAGCTTGGATTAGATAGATGGGCTTGGCGAGGGAGACTCCCAACCCCAGGACTGCTGACAAGCCATGCCCTCAAAGGCATGGAATCCTAGGATGGCGTGTCTACCCCTCCCACCAGGGTCTTTTTTCCTTCACTTTATCCAGGGAAGTCTGGATAACATGACCTGCATGGTGGTCTGCTTCCCTGGGGCCCCCGGGCCTTGTGAAGAGGTAATCAGCAGGGAGATGGCTTTAGATGAAGCCCTGAGCCACAAAGTTGCTGGTGAGCAAGTCAATGGTCAGTGGGACGGGTGGTCGGCTCGTGTGGGCTCTCTGCTCACCTCCCCCTCCTCCTCCTCCTCCTCCTCCTCAGAGCTGTATGCCTCTGCTCAGGAACCTCCATGTCTAAACACGGTTTTCAGGACCCTGGCCTCAGAGGACATCCCGGGCTTGCCTCCTGGAGGAGGGCTACACAGCAAGTGAGCAGGGGTGAGGTAGGGTGGGGCAGGGTGCCGACAGGACCAGGTCTCCTGAAGGCTTCCCTTTGCTCTCTAGGGCCACTGTCATTGCGGAAGCTTACTCTAAACTGCATCAGACCCCAGGGGAATGTCAAGAGGTAAGGTAGCCTACCCTATACCCTTGCTTGTCTGCCTTGGCCCCTGCAGTTCCAGAGCTCTGCAGCGAGGAACTTAGGTAAGGCAGTTGAAGGCTACTCTCTGGACTACATGTGACTCTGTTTAAAAACAACAAAAACAAAAAGGAAGAAAGAGAGGGAGGAAGGAAGGAAGGAAGGAAGGGAGGAAGGAAGGAAGGAAGAAAATAAGGGGATGGTGTTGGAGAGATGGCTCAGTGGTTAAGAGTATCTGTTGCTCGTGTAGAGGACTCAAGTTTACTTCCCAGAATCCATATGGCTGATAAATCTAGTCCCAAGGGATCTACCATCCTCACCTGGTCTCTACACACATGTAGTGTACATATACATAAATGCAAGCAGAACACCCATACACTTAATGATTTTTAATTAAATTTAAAAAGAAAAACCAGGGAGCTGGAGAAATGGCTCAGTGGTCAAGATCCCTGACCGCCCTTCTGTAGTGGAATCTGAAGCTCTGATCTGTCAAGCCTGAAGACAGCAACAGTGCACTCACACACATACAATAAATAAATCTTTAAAAATAAAAAAAATAAAAACCAAAAATAAAATAAAGAAAACAGAAGGGAGGTTTTCAGAAGGCTGACGGACGTGGGTTGCTTCTCTCTCCCCCACGTTTTGTGTTTCAGAAGAGGTGAGATGGGGCAGAAGCCCATCGGCATCCACTCAAGCCTTGAACTCAGGCCTGACAGCTGCTGTCCTCAGGGGAAATCTGTGCTTCCCTGCCAGGAGAGTCAGGGGAAGGAAGGCCAGTGGAGGAGGAACCTAGACTCTTCGTTTCCTCTTCTGCTTCTCCTTCACCAGTCTCATGAGGGGGAATTCCACCATCTCCCAACAGCAGAAAACCCAACCAAACAACCCTCCTTTTTTCCTCCCCCCTTAATATTTAAAGCCAAACAGATCTTAAGTGATCAGCATGTAACAGCCTTTCTATTTTTTTTTTAACCTATGCTACAAGGAGGTAGTGATAGATGTGATTATGAAATTTTATTTAATAAAGTAACTCCAAATGCATTCCCTTTCTTTGTTGTTGTTGTTGTTGTTGTTATTCTTGAGTGCATATGTGTGCATAAAGCATGTGCTGTGGCTTACATGTGAAAGCTGGAGGGCAATGTTCAGGAGATTGTTGTAGGGATTGAACTCTGGTCCTCAGGATTGGCAGCAAGCTCCATTACCTGCTGGGCCATATTGTTGGGCCGGGGTTTCTTTTCTTCTTTTCTTTCTTTCTTTCTTTTCCCCCTCTGTGCTTCCTATGTATTTATTTATCTGTATATGAATGTTTTGTATTTATCCACATGCATTACATGTGTGCCAGGTGCCTGCACAGGCCAGAAGAGGGCATCAGATCCTTTTACACTGAACTAAAGAGTTGTAAACTTCTCCCCAGATGCTAGGAACCAAACCAAATTCCTCTGCAAGAGTAATAAGTTCTCTTAAATGCTGAGCCATCTCTCTCCTGAGCCCCTTTAATGTTTGTTTTGATCACGGAGCCCAGGAAGGTATTGGAATGGAAATCCTCCTGCCTCCACCTCCCATGTACTGAGATCACAGGCACGTGCCACCTCATCTGGGTCCATAAGTACGTTTGTCCATAAAAAGTGGTTTGTTGCCCCAGATAGTAAGGCACTAGCTTGTGAGTCCAACACATCTGGGATTGAGAAAAAAATGATCAATGATCAGGATTTGAACAGCCCCCCCCCCCCCAAAAAAAAAAATCAGGGCTGGAAAGACTGGTTAAGAGTGCTTGCTGCACAATCATAAGGATCTGAGTTCAAATCCATGCAAGCAGACATCCTGCAAATGCCTGGAATCCCAGCTGCAAGGGATCTGACACCCTCCCTGGCCTCCAAAAGTGTGCTGGCGCGTGCACCAACACTCTCGCCTGTACACACACTCCGTTAGTCGGTTAAATTAGAAATTAGTTGTCCTGGGCATGGTGGTCCATGCCTTTGATACCAGCCTCAGGATGCAGAGGCAGGTAGATCTCTGTGATTTCAAGGCCAACCCGGTCTACATAAGTTCCAGCACAGTCGGGGCTACATAGAGACAAAACAAAAGAAAAGAGCCGATTTGCACATTCCCTGGTCAGCCAAAGTGCAGGGAGCCACTGCCCTGTTATCAGGCCCTCTTCCCGGCTGTGAGCCAGCCCAGTCCACTGAGATCAGGGAGGCCCAGTGCAGATGGCAGCCATGTTTGAGGAGACAACAAACAAGGGGAGTAATAAATAATAATGTCATAGGAAAAAATACAGGGGACAAAAGGGGAAGAAAATGAGCCAGGAGGTTCACTTGATATTGATTTTTTTTTTTCTTCAAAATCTTGGACTGAGTAGATGGCTCAGCGGGTGCCCGGAAGAGTAACAAACTGAGTCTGATTATCTGGGACCCACATGGTGGGGATCAGGGGACAACTTTCGGGAGCCTATTCTGTCCTTCCACCATGTTGGTCCAAGGAATTGGACTCTGGAGCAAGTGTCTTTACCCGCTGAGACACCTCCGTGGTCCTGCTTTTGTATTTTAAAAAGTGTTGTAAGGAAAAAGATGTGCCAGGAAGTGGTGGCAAGTGCCTTTAATACCAGCACTTGGGGTTGGAATTGGGGGCAGAGGCAGGAGGATTTCTGTGAGTTTGAGGCCAGCCTGGTCTATAGAGCAAGTTCTAGGGACATCCAGGGCTACACAGAAACTGAGGGGGGGAAGGAGAGGGAGAAGGAGAGGGAGAGGGAGAGGGAGAGGGAGAGGGAGAGGGACAGAGAGAGAGAGATTCATTGGCTCATTGGGCTGAGTATGTATCTGAGTGGAGCAGTCTTGTCTAGTGTGCAAGCCCTGTACACATGTATGTGCACACAAACACATACACACACAGAAATACAAATGATCAGGTTTATCTTTTCTATGCTTAAAGTATTTGCACTGGGACTTTCTTTCTTTTTTTTTTTCTTTTTTTTTCTGTTTATTTTTTTTTATTTTTATTTTTTGAGACAGGGTTTTTCTGTGTAGCCCTGGCTGTCCTGGAACTCACTCTGTAGACCAGGCTGGCCTCAAACTTTGAACTCAGAAATCCGCCTACCTCTGCCTCCCAAGTGCTGGGATTAAGGGCATGCGCTACCTGCCCAGCTTTTTTTGTTGTTGTTGTTTTGTTTTTTTTGAGACAGGGTTTCTCTGTATAGCCTTGGCTGTCCTAGAACTCACAAAAATTTTTGTTTATTTTATGTATGTGAGTGCACTGCCAATGTCTACAGACACACCAGAAGAGGGCATCAGATCCCAATACAAATGGTTGTGAGCCATCACGTGGCTGCTAGGAATTGAACTCAGGACCTCTGGAAGATCAGTCAGTGTTCTTAACTGCTGAGCCATCTCTCCAGCCCCCACTGGGACTTTCTATGTGTGTGTACATGTTGATGTGCACATGTACACAAGTGTACAGGCGCCCTGTGTGCAGAAGTATATGGTGGAAGTTAGAGGTAGGCTTCGGGAACATTTTCCTTTATTGTTCTTTGCCTTATTTTTAGAGACAGGATCTCAGCAAACCTGGGGCTCAGTGATTCAGACAGTCAGTGAAGCGCAGCAATCTGCCATGTCCCGCTGCCTCCGGTGCTGGTTATGTTAAGAGATCTGTTTTTATATGGGTACTGGGAACCCCATACCCAGTCCTAATGATCACAGAACAAGAACATCACAGTCTGAAGCCATCTATCCAGCCCTGTTAAATGAGACTTTTATAGAAAAAAATTGCTAGCTCTTGCTTTAGTGAAGGTAGTATGGAGCTTCACTCTTCCCGTTTCACAGATGGGCAAACAGAGGAAAGAAAAACATGGAGGCGAAGCTCATGCGAAGTGTGGTTCTCATTTAGTTGGATAACTGTTGTTCTAGCTTGGCCTTGTTGAGAAACCAGAAGCTGATAAAAATCTGAGCTTGTTCCAGTGCACCCAGAGCCTGGGGGGCTCAGGGAATTATAGCCTAGGTTATAGGTTGTGGGTTGTGACTTCTCTGGGGCTCAGAGGACCCTTCCACAAAGGTCACTTGAGACCATCAGAAACCACAGATTTTTTTTTTTATGTGTATGAGTACACTGTAGATGGACAGATGGACGGACGTGAGCCATCATGTGTGTGGTTGTGGTTGCTGGGAGGCCCCACTCTCTCCGGCCCCACTTGCTCCGGGCATAATTCACTGTAGCTGTCTTCAGATACACCAGAAGAAGCTGTCAGATCTCATTATGGGTGGTTGTGAGCCACCATGTGGTTGTGGGATTTGAACTCAGGACCTTCAGAAGAGCAGTCAGTGAGCCATCTCTCCAGCCCGAAACCACAGATATTTACATCACGATTCATAACAGTAGCAGCATTACAGTTATGAAGTGGTAACGAAAATTGTTTTATGGTTGGGGGTGGCCACGACACGAGGAACTGTATTAAAGGGTCGGGGCATTAGGAAGGCTGGCAACCACTGTCTTAGATGGATGCCTGTGTCGAGGTAGATTACCCAAGATTTTGTTTTGTTTTGTTTTGTTTTGTTTTTTGGTTTTTGGAGATAGGGTTTCTCTGTGTAGTGCTGGCTGTCCTGGAACTCACTCTGTAGACCAGGCTGGCCTAGAACTTAGAAATCCGCCTGCCTCTCCCTCCCAAGTGCTGGGATTAAAGGCATGCGCCACCACCACCTGGCTTACCCAAGGTTTTGTTTTGCTGTTTTTACTGTTTGTTTTTCAGACAGGGTCCCACTGTGTGGCCCTGGCTGACTTGGATTTCACTATGTAGACCAGGCTGGCTGACCTGGAACTCGTTGTATAGTCAAGGCTGGCCTCTAATTCACTGAGACCTACTTTCACAGCCTTCTGAGTGCTGGGGTCAAAGATGTTGTGCTAGCACATCTGGCCCATTTGTGGTTTTAATTTTAAAAAGATTTACTTGTATAATTTTTAATTATATATGTGTGTGGAGGTGGTGGGCATGCGCATAGGAACGTAGCCCTATAATTACAGACAGCTATTAGCCCTGTGAGTGTTGGGAATTGTTGAACTTGGGTCCTCTGCAAAAGTAGCAAGTTTGTTTTTGTTTTTTTTTTTTTTTTTAACTGCTGCCCCATCTCCACAGGCCGTTTGTTTTCTTAAATATATTTAAGCCTCAGATGACATTGAAGTCACTCTGTAGCCTAGGTTGGCCTCAAACTCGTGATCCTCTTGCCTCAGCCTTCTGGTTTGAGGCAGGACAACTGGTGTACTAGATTTTTCAGAGCAGAATAAAGAGTTTTGGCCTGAGCCAGGCAGTGGTGGCCCACGCCTTTAATCCCGGCACTTAGGAGGCAGAGGCAGGCGGATTTCTGAGTTCGAGGCCAGCCTCGTCTACAGAGTTCCAAGACAGCCAGGGACATACAGAGATACCCTGTCTAGAAACAAACAAAAAAAGAGTTTTGGCCTGAAGGCTGAGGTTCTTGCAAGTGAAGGCCAACAGGGAGCCACATAGCATCCAGGAAAATGACTGGCCAAAGGCCACGTGGACTGATTCTCTGTGAGTTTCGGGGAGGGGGAGACACCCAAATAAGCTAAACTCATTCCCTGTCTCTGTGCCTCAGTTTCTCTATCTGTAAATCAAGAAAGGCCGTTTTCTTAGAGTTTCCGCCTTTCATCCGGTCAGGTAGAGCTCTACGGGAGGGGCGTGTCCGCGCGATGATGTAACTCTGGGCGGGGCCTTTGGGTCCCACTGCGGAAGCCTTGGAGGGTGGCGGGACTCGACTCAGCCCCGACGTGTTGGCGGGGAAGGGGATCTAGGGAGGGTCTCCGGGCCTCTGAGCCTGCTGGATCGTTAGGATAATCCTACTATCCTCCGTGGGCAAAAACTAAGCCGTAGCTGGGCACGCGTGGGGAGCAGATCGGGGTCCCACCACCGACCCTTCGCTCCTTGTCTAGTCCCCACCTTCACCCCCGCCCCCACCCCAGCCGCGACCCAGCGGCGGTGAGTCAGCGGCCCGCCGCGCCCCCTCGCTCACTTCCTCCACACCTTCCCCGGGAGGGTGGGGGGCGGCGAGGGGTGGGGTTCGGCCTGAGAAGCGAGATCTGGGGAAGTGCGGAAGTGTTACTTAAAGGTGGAAATTGATGAGATCCCTTGCTTAACCAGGGGGACTCCCGCCACCAACTCCCCCCCCCCAAAAAAAACTGAGAAGTCCACGGAGCGAGTTGGAGTGGAGAAGCTGCACCCTCAGATCTCTACTAAAGAATTCGATAGTGGAGACAGCTAGAGATGAAAGAAAGGCCCCTTCTCTCCCATCAAGCTTCCCCCTCCAACTCGGGAGTGAGGCCCAGGGTGCACCCCCACGCCACAAGACTGGGGAAAGGAGTGCAATTGCGGAAGCCCAAGGTTCCGCGTTGCCTTTTAAACGCTCTCCATCCCCCGCCTGGAGGCGTCCACGGCCCCTTTAAGGCGCAGGGCATTGTGGGTGTGGGGAGTGGAATTTTGGAACGAAATGTAGCAAAGAGAGTACAGTAGTAAGAGTAACCGCGTAGGTGCTGCCGGCCGAGGGGGTGCGCCGGCGAGGTTCGGACGCTGCACCCCGCTTTCCATCGCAGGGGATCCCAGCACACCGGAGGGAGGAGGCGCCTGAGGACCCGCCCCGGCCCGGTCCACGTTCTCCCCAGGAAGCTGGACTCTATGGGGCGGGACCCCGAGAGAGACTGAACAGAACCTGGAGCCAGCCCCGCACCCCTGCACTTCCAATCAGGGGCGCCCCGGGAGCACTCCCCGTGGGCGCGCCGCCCGCCCTCCGCGCAGCCATGAGGTGAGCCCCGAACCCTCCAGCCGGGTCCCAGCCGGGAGCCGGCTCCGCGCCCCGCCTTTGTCCCCTTCCCCCTCCCCAGCTCATTCGGGGCTGGATTTAGGGGACACAGAGCTTTGGGCGTCCCAGATCTGGGCCGATGTCTCTTGGAGCGATCTCTAAATATCGACACCCCGTTTCTCCACACTACTCCCTAAAGGCTTGGGGCGGTGCCGGCTGAGGTTCTCTTGATGGCTTTCAGGTTTAGGGGCGCTCTTGGGACTCAGAATTTGAAGACTTTTGGGGGGAGCACCTCCGAGTTCGTAGATAGGCAGAACCTCGCAAGGATGATCTAGTATAAGCGGGCTCAGAGTTACCGCCCCCAAACTCAAAACCAGGTGGGAGACAGGCTTGAGAACCCGAGCCTGAAACTCCGAGTCTCGGGTTGCAGTCTTCGGACCCTTTCGTCTGGGGCACTGGATGAGAGTCCCAGAGTAGAACCGCGCTCCATAACTTTGGGGGTACTTCTTGATGTCCCTATTGGTGAACACGGAGGTTCTCCTGTAGAGGGGGTCTTGGGAATCTGGCCCGCGGGACCTAGAGGGGCTGGATGGGACTCTTCTCCCCTTAGGCACTCAGGCTAGGTCCTAGGGCCCTGGAGCACTCCAGGCCCAGGGCGGCTCCTGGACCCCCGGGCCAGAGGACTGTTCTGGTCTCCCCCCCCCACAACCTGGTGGCCGAGGAGGGAGGGGGCGCGGCAGCTGGGGGAGGGGGGCCTTTGTCTTCCTGACTCACCTGTCGAGACAGCTGGTGTGGGGGGCGGGCCCCCGAGTGAGCACTGTGGCCAGCTGCTTCCCCCACACCGCGGCCCCTCCCCCTCGGCTCAATGTCGCCGGGTGTCACCCCCTTCCCCAAACCGTGGGATTGGAGGAAGGGGTGCTGGATATCGTCAAGGTCAAAGCCTTCTCTCTCAGGGACCCAGGCTTACTAGCTTCTTCCAGCTCTCTTCTCAGGAATTTAATCCTGTGGGTGAGGGGGACCCAGGGATTTTTTTTTTTTTTTTTTTAATGTCTTCCCTGGGACCTGCCCTGAACTCTTGGGCTCACCTGAGGGCGGTGCCTGGCCTGACAGAGGCCTCCGCTCCTGTCGGCTTAAGCCCCAACTGCCCCCATAATCGCTCCCTTGGGGCTACATCTTGACAATACTATCTCCCTTCCTCCACTTTGGCTGGGACTTCCTGCCCCAAAGCCCCTGGCTAGAGGAGGAGGAGTCTCCTGGGGACAGTTTGGGCTTAACCCCGCATGTGCACATCCTCCAGTCTTGCCCTCTGACATCTAGGTGACATTCCTCTCTAGGACCCTGAGCTAGGACCCCTCCCTCCCCCCTCTCCTATGTCCTGTTCCTTGGCATGTGGGAGTGAATGTTGGGATTTGGAGCAAGTAGGGGGACATCGAGACACCCTGGAGACTTCCTGCCTGGCCTTCCCTCCCCCATGGGAGCTCTGTCCCTGTAAAGGGGGTCAGTTCCTCCACTGCCCCCCCTCCAGCTGCCCCCAGCCCCGCCCCTCCCCCACCCGTTTCCGGTCCCAGGCCCGGTGGAAGGCGGATGGCGGATGTCCGAGTTAGTGCCGCCTCACTCGCTGAGACCGTAAAAGGGCAGGAGCAACGTCTAGGCCGGCCCCCTGCACCCCCCCACCCTCAGCCCCGGTCCTGCAGCCCGCCCCCCTCTGGCTGTGGCCAGGGCCAAACCTCCCTCCCTCCCCTGAGGGTAGGCACAAGTTGAACGGATCCCCTGCCCTCTTAGGAGAGGGTCTCTCTCGTCCTTGGTCACTTGCTGGGCTGTGTCACTTCTCCAAGGACAGCTAGGAGAGAAAGAGAGACAGACCCTGACCCATTCCTTATTCCCAGCTGGGTAAACTGAGCCCTGCCCCCCAGACTTTGAAGTTTGGGTCCTGTGCCCTCAGAGGATCTTATGCTGTGGTGGGGAAGGGGGCAGGACTGGTTTGAGTGGGGACAGCCCTAGGAGGAGTGGGAACCTAGGAGGTGGTTGAGATGGAAAATTACAAGATAGGGTTCTTTTTCTCCCAGTTTGACAAATATTTGCCGAGTGTCTGCTGCATCCGGGAGCTGGGAAAGGCAGAGAAGGGGTCAGAGGTCTGAGGGCTCTTGGGCAGAATTCTGAAAGAATGTGCTTCACTCCTTTCCTCTTGCAATAACACTTGCAGCGACTGTTATTCTCTTTTCTTTTTAAGTGATGTAGCGGGTTCAATCACTCTTCGTGCCAGGTTGGGTAATATGGGCCTGGTTCCGTTTTAATCTCCACCACAGTTAAGTGCAGTGCTAGTACAAGCGTGTGCCCCTGGTCTTACCCCCATTTTACAGGTAGTAAAACTGAGGTGCAGTGATGTTAAGGAAATGGCCTGTTAAAGTTTAATGGTTTGGGAGTACGATGTGATGTGGTGACTCATGCCTCTATCGCAGTACTCAGGGTGAATGCAGGAAGACCAAGAGCTGGAGGTCCTTGGGCTATTGGATCTCAGTCTCAAAAATATATAAAAATCAGTTTAGAGGTGGTAAAGTTTGAATTTGTACCTAGGGCTGTCTAAATCTAAGTAGTATTACACAAAAAGAAAACTAGAACCATCTATGGGTTTGGGTTTTTTGTACAAATAGCATACTTTTACCATTAACA
The DNA here is from genome assembly GCA_019843855.1 of Hylomyscus alleni. Lineage (NCBI taxonomy): Eukaryota > Metazoa > Chordata > Mammalia > Rodentia > Muridae > Hylomyscus > Hylomyscus alleni. Next base: position 12,402 of record JADRCC010576943.1, read on the forward strand.
CTAACCATCCCCCACCCCCACCCCAAATTAAGGTCATCCTCTGCTACATAGCAAGTTGGAGGCCAGTCTGGGCTTCAGAGTAAATTCTAGGCCAGCCTGGACTATTCTGCATCAGAGACTTAGAGTTCAGGATGTGTGCGTGCGTGCGTGCGTGCGTGCGTGCGTGCGTGTGTGTGCGCGCGCGCGCGTGTGTGGAGAGAGAGAGACAGAGTGTGTATGTGTGTGTTAGAGTTTAATGGTGCAAGGAGATGGTGGGGTAAGGTTGGGGGTGGGTAGCAGTAGAGGGAACTGCCAGTATTTGGCCACCTCTGTCCCCAGAGGCTCCCTCACTCTTAGGGCTCCCAGCTGCCAAGGTGGAGTTTGTCAGCTGCAGGGTTTCGGGTTTGGGTCTCTGTTGTTCCCTTTTATCTAATGGATTCAGTGTGTTGGGAACTCCCGGGCTGAGAAACTGAGGCATGGGACATCAAACTACGTGGAAGGAGGGCGGGTCTGGAACCTGTTGCCCAGGGAGGGAAGAGATTCACCTTCCGCCTTCCACTGTGAAGGTTATGGGGATCGAACTCAGGTCATCAGGGTTAACAGCAGGCACCTTTACCCACTGCCCCCTTGGATTCCAGATCCTCCTGCCTCCATCTCCCAAGAGCTGGGGTCACAGGTATATACCTCCTTGTGGGGATTTTCCACTCCAGCTCCTTGTTGGGACAGGGTCTCACCCTGTGACCCAGGCTGGTCTCAAGCCTACGAGGGCTGTCCTGCCTTCACCTCCCAAGTGCAGGGCTCTCCAGCCCAGAACTGCTACCCTTTCTTTCCTTTGCCAAGACATCGGGTCCCCAAGGATCCCTTTGGCTTCCCAGTGCGTCTCAAGAACCTAGAGTGGTACCCAGCACGAGGGAATAAATGCTCAGCAGTCGTGAACAGCAGACTCGACAGAAGCTGCTGACATTTTGAAGGTCGACCACACTGTTCCAAGCACTGGGCTCCAATTTCCCGACTCACTACTCAGTAATCAGATGAGCTAGACTCATGCCTTAGCCCCTTAGTGGATTGTGAAATGCAGGCACAGAGAGGTGAAGACACTTGGGCAGAGATCACACAGCGAGTGAGCAGAGTGGCTGCCTTTGGAACTCACGTTCATTGAGAGATGAGAAAACAGTCCGGTTGATATTTTTAAAAAGGCAAGGTATGAAGGAAGGAGAGTGTAGATCATGGGGGTGCTGCTTAAAAAAGGTGGGACGCCTAAATATACTCGCTCATAGGCAAGTTATGTGAGCAGCTTCTCAGGTGACAAGGGCCTGGGGAAATCACACTTCCAAGTCTTCATGCTTTTGACCTAAATTCACATCAACCGGACTGTTTTTTTTTTTGGTTTTTCGAGACAGGGTTTCTCTGTGTAGCCCTGGCTGTCCTGGAACTCACTCTGTAGACCAGGCTGGCCTCGAACTCAGAAATCCACCTGCCTCTGCCTCCCAAATGCTGAGATTAAAGGCGTGCGCCACCACTGCCCGGCAGGCCACTATTTCTTAACCTTCTCTTTTTTAAGGATTTGTAAAAAAATAGTTTATTTTGACTTTGGGAGTGTGGAGGTCAGAGGACAACTCCTGGGAGTCTGTTCTTTCCTTGCATGCACCAGGATGTAGCTCAGGTCCTGAGGCGTGGAGGCAAGCACCTTCAGCTGCTGAGCCATCTTGCCAGTCCTGGCTTGGTGTTTCATTTCCTTGAGACAGGGTCTCACTGTGCCCCTGGCCTCAAAGGTGAGATCCTCTTGCGTCAGCCTCCTGAGTGCTGGGC